>VZRF01004638.1:55432-125469 GCA_013396875.1 Vireo altiloquus | reverse complement strand
ATGCCCAGGGTTGTCTGAAACTTCAGAATTTGACAGATAGGTTGCAGAATTTATAGGTTAAGTTCCTGATTACTCATATTTGTTTTGTGTGGTTTTCAGCATGAATTTCATCAGATATGTCATAGAATTGTAGAATCTTAGGCTAATGGACTCATAGAATTTTAGAATGGTTTAGGTTGGAAGGGATCTTTAAAGATATCTAGTTCCAACCGCAGTGCCTATGACCAAGGACGTCTTTCAGTAGATGAGATTGCTCAAAGTCCCATCCCTGTCCTTGAACACTCCCAGTGAAGAGCCAACCGCAACTTTTCTGGGTGACCTGTTGGAGTATCTCACCACATGCATTGTGAAACATCTCCTCCTTATGTCCAATCTAAATCTACTCTCTTTAGGTTTCAAATCATTTCCCCTTTTCCGAGCATTCCAGGCCTTTGTACAAAGTCTCTCTCCATCTTTTTTATAAGCCCCTTTTATACATTGGAAGGCCACAGTAAAACCTCTCTGGGGCCTTCTCCAGATTGAACATTCCAACTCTCTCAGCCCTTTATCACAGGAGAGCTGATCCAACCCTATGACCATTTTCCTAGTCCCTCTCTGGACCCACTTTGACAGATTCATGTCTTCCTTTTGCTGTGGAGCTCCAGAGCTGGATGAAGCACTACAGCTGTGGTCTCACAAGAGTGGAGTGACAGCTGGAGATTGCCCATATGCTTGTGCAGGACTTTTTACTTGGTCTTACTGAACTTCATGGGATTCTCATGGTCCCAGTCCTCAAGGCTGTCAAGACCCTTCCATATGATGTCCCTTCCCTCAAGCAAACCAACTGCTCTGACCAGCTTGGTGCCTGCCACAAGTAAACATGCTGAGGGAGTGTTCAATCCCACTGTCTGCATCATTCCACTAAGTGGGCTGAATGCATTGGAAACATTCAATCATTTTGGCTATGCCTCTATTACCAGGTTACAAAACCTTGGTTTAGATGCATTAGTTTAACTATAATCTTTTATAAATAGTGAAGAGTTTAATTAGATATAGACTGTTGTGTTTTGTTTGTGTTTTTTTAAGTTGCTAAGGATGATATGTTGTTCAGTGATGTGAAGAAATAGTGAAGCATCATTAATCATTATTTAATCAAAACTCACTATATTCTGTCCAGATATTTTCATTCTTTAGAAACAAGCAAAATTTTAATATTAGTCTGAATTAATTTTTTGCCATTTATCAGTCATGTAATCCTGGGTTTCCTGAAGTCTATTTGAATTAATATTTTCTAAAATGCTTTTTATTAATTTATTCATTAATTCTAATAAATAACTGAATTGGTCCAGTAATAACAGGTCTTTTTGATTGCTTTTGTGTTTTAATGTCAGCCTCTATTAATTTGCTGATTAGCTATTGTGAGCTTAATTTTTTGAGTAACATGATAAAGCTCTGAGGTATATATCTAGTCATTCACATAAATTTAATAGTAAAAGACTTATATTTTTAAATTTGTATTCTTAATAAGGACTGTCTAGTTCATGAAGTAAAGAACTTCTGAAAGAAGGATTTAACATATAAAAAAATGAACCCTAAGGCATTCCTCTCTTCATTTATGATAAAATCCCCAAAACTAAACAACAACAAAAAAACAAACAAAAAAACAGGCTGAAAACACAACCCTTATCATTAACAATAGTTTTTTCAATTACTAATTTGTAATTAGCCAGGTTGTACTCTACTGTAATTAGTATAATGATCTGCACTACTAAACTTGCCAAAAAAACTCCCTCTTCATCGTCTGTTGCCTCCAACAATTTCCTAAAAGATTACATGGAATAGTAGGAGGCACATTTTTAACATCTGAAACCAGGTTTTCATATTTTTCTTCTTTACTGAGTAGTATTTTACATGAAAACTATTCAATACTAGATAGAAAAATAGACTGATTAAACATGTTTAAACAATTTGTATGGTGTCTGTTGTACAAAGAAATATAGTTGAGTAACAATTTTCTGCTTTGTAAAAGTCTGCTGACATTGAGGTTAATGGGATTTCTTGGCTAAGACCAGAAGAAAATGGATATTCAAAGATTACTGGATAGCATTGAATTGTTATGCATTTCAAAAGCTTTTCATTGCAGTTTATAAATGTGGTGATGTATCCACAAATACTACTGCACATATAGTTTGATAATGAAAAAAGAATATCAGGCATTGCCTTCTCATATAGAACTTTACCAATGAAATCTGAATGAGTTTTGCATGTATTTAAAAGCCCATACACTTCAAATAAATTTATAAAAAGGGGGTTGTTTTTGTTTTGATTTGATTTGTTTTCTTCCATTGAGTGAGCAACACTGAAAGAATCCACACAACTTTTACAATCATATAACCACAAAATCAAAGGTTTGAAAAATCTTTAAAATCATTAAGTCCAGCTGTAAACCTGACACTGCCAAGTCCACCACTAAACTATGTTCCTAAGAACCACATCTCTACTTCTTTTAAACACTTCCAGGGATGATCACTCAACCACTTGCATGAGCAGCCTGTTTGATAAACCTTTTGACAAAGAAATTTTCCCTAATATCCAATCTAAACCTCCTCTGGTGCAACTTGAGGCCATTTCTTCTTATCCTGTCAGTTTTAACCTGAAAGAAGAAACTGATCCCCACCTCACTACACACTTCTCTCAGGTAGCTGTAGAGAGTAAAAAGAGCCTCCTTTTCTCCCAGCTAAACAGCCCCAGCTGCTTCATTTTGTCCTCATTAGACTTGTGCTCCAGACCAGTTCTGGTGCCCTACTCTGGACACGCTCCAGCACCTCAATGACTTTCTTGCAGTGAGAGGCCCAGAAGTGAGCACAGGGCTCGAGGCGCAGACTGGCTGGTGCTGAGTAAAAGGGGACAATCACTGGTCCTGCTGGCTGCAATATTTCTGACACAGGCCAGGAGGCCATTGGCTTTCTTGGCCACCTGAGCACTCACTGGATGATGTTCAGGTAGCTACTGACTAACACACACCAAGCCCTTTATACTGGGCATCTTTCCAGCTGCTCTTCCCCCAGCCTGTAGCAGTTCATGGGGTTGTGAGCTAAGTGCAGGACCTGAGACTTTACCTTGTTGGACCTCATGCAATTGGTCTCTNAGGCCATTGGCTTTCTTGGCCACCTGAGCACTCACTGGATGATGTTCAGGTAGCTACTGACTAACACACACCAAGCCCTTTATACTGAGCATCTTTCCAGCTGCTCTTCCCCCAGCCTGTAGCAGTTCATGGGGTTGTGAGCTAAGTGCAGGACCTGAGACTTTACCTTGTTGGACCTCATGCAATTGGTCTCTACCCATCAATCCAGTCTGCCCAGATCCCTTTGCAGAGACTTCCTACCATCAAGCAGATCAACATTCCCACCCAATCTGTTTCCGTGGGCAGACTGAGGGTGCACTCATCTAGATTATTGGTAAAGATGTTAAACATGTCTGGCTCCAATACTGACCCCTGAGGAACACCACCAGTGACTGTCAACTGGGTTTAACTCCACTGACCACCACTCTCTGGGCCCAGCAGTTCAGACAGTTTTTTAAACAGTGAAGAATCCACCTGTCCATGACATGGGCACCCAGTTTCTCCTGGAGAATCCTGTGTAAAATGGTGTCAAAGACTTTTCTGCAGTCTAGGTAGACAACATCCACAGTGGCACTCAAGAAAGTCTACTCCATGACCCTCCCCAGAGGTCGGACTGACAGGCCTGTTCCCTAGATCTTGCTTCCAGAACTTACAGCAGATGAGTCCCACATTTGTTAACTTCCAGACTACCAGGATTTCCCTGGTTAACCAGGACTGCTGGTAAATGATGGAAAGTGGCTTGGTGAGTTCTTCCACCAGCTCCATCAGTAACCTTGGGTGAATTCCGTCTGGTCCCATAAACTTGTATGTCTAAAAATTGTAGCAGGTCACCAACCATTTCCTCTTGGATTATGTGGACTTCTAACTGCTCCCCATTCCTGTCATCCAGTTCAGGGGGCTGGCTAACCCAAGAACAATTGATCTTACTACTAACAACTGAGGCAATGAAGAAATTAAGTACCTCTGCTTTTTCCCCATCCTTTGCCTTTATGTTTCTCACAGCATCCTATAAAGAATGGAGATTCTCCTTAACCCTCTTTCTGTTGTCAAAATACTTAGAGTAAATAATTTTATTGTCTTTTATGGCAGTACTCAGATTGAGTTCTAGTTGAGCTTTGGCTCTTCTAATTGTGTCCTGGCATAACCTCACCGTGTAGTACTCCTGAGTGGTGTCCTCCTTTTTCCAATGTTTATAAAGTCTCCTTTGTCCCTGATCCTGAACCAAATTTGTTCAGCTAGACTGGTCTTTTCCACTGGTTCATATTTTGGCACATTGGGACAGCCTGTTGCTGCTGTAATTAGAATAATTTTTATTCTAGTTGTTAGATTTATGAGTAATATATATTTATATGGGTTTTTTTTACAAGGTGTTGAGCATATAATTTTACTAGGAGATAGGCATACAAGAGAATGAAGAAATTATACCGCCTTCTGATGTAGTTGGTGTTTCCTCACGTTTCCTCAGGTATCTGTCTTGACAGCAAGAACTGGTGCTAGCTGGGATTTTTTTTGTATAATATTACTCTCATACTTAAATTCTTCACTTTACTGTAAATGCAATCTGGGAATTTACTGAAAAGAAAGAGATTTTTTGTTCATGAATAATATTCTAGACACTCACCATATCTGCAGATTAGTAGTAAACTGAGGAAAATTTGTTTACCCTTAAGGTGCAATGAAAGAGAATCGGAGATGCCTAAATATCATTGACTTGTACCATCTTAGATGATGCAAGACACACAACACAAGCCTAGGGCTGGAGAGTGAGATACAGGACTGTGGGGCACTAGAACACTAGGATTTTTCTGGAGCAGCAGCTCAGGGCCAGGTAGGATACCCCAGAGCATCCTAACTGACACTTAGTACTTGGGGGCCTGAATTCCTCTCCTAGATTGTTTGTGGTTTAGAGGCGCTAGGTTTCTTGTTTCACTTGAACATTGAGAGTCTAAGGTGACTTGAAAAAATTATGGGTGCATTATATTTTTGCTTCCCAGCTTGTGGGCCTTTGACAGCAGCTAGCTGTAAACAGGTATAAATGAGTTTTTAATGCTTCTGTTGGCAATACCTGACCCTTCAGATGGTTGTATAATATGCTTTCAAATAATCTCTGTAGGGCTATGATTTGAAAGGGAGGTTTACCATGGCCTGATAGCAACTTGTGATTTGTGAATTTCTCAGAACAGGATTTACAAGGAAATTGGTTATCATTATGAAGCAGCTTTTTTTACCAGGTCTGACCTAGGTCAGAGTGGCTTCAGAGTGTTCATGATTATGTTTGCCTGTCTCAAGTAAATTGCTTGTGAATGACTTTGTGAGACAAAATTGCTTTAAAACAGATACTGTTGATAACATGCTGCTAGTTGTTAGCATGTTTGCTGACCACGAATCATAGAAGGTGTTTAATGTAATTCCTGATTGAACACAAAGTAGAAAATAATAAAGCTATGAAACAGAAAAATCTTTCTTTTTTGCATGGATTTAGTAGGGGAAAATAATATCAATTGTCACGAGAGTACCTTTGAGTATTAGACTACTTTATAGTTCAACGTCTGAATAAAAAAATGAATATATGATAACCTCTTCTGATGCAGGAGTCAAAAACTATAATGAGGTTATTTTTCTTTATGTCAAAGCTTTAATTTCTGACAAGAGTGTCATATTTTCCAACATGTAACTTCTATTGGAGAGCAATTTTAAGTAAAAAAATTCTGGATTTACACAAAACATTTGAGATTATTTTGGTTTAACATGAACAATTATTTCTATTCTATTTCTTCCAAAATGACATCTAAAATCCTTCTCACTATTTCTTTTGTGCATAACCAGAGAGATAGATTCCTGGAAGTCTGTAAAAGTTAAAGTGTTCTAACTTTCAAGTCACTGTTGCTCTTATGAGAGGGGTGGAACTTGAGATCTCCAGGGGATCTCAGAGCAGACCCTGGAAATCCATGGGAACTCACTGTTTTGCAGCATTATCATTTCTTCTGTTATTTCTGAATTCTTGAACTTACATGCATTTATACACTGAGTGCTTCCTTGAATTAACATTGGAAACTAAAATGCCAGCAGGATACTATGAAAATGCTGTATATTATATATTCTATACTCATATTGTGGCTTTGGCTAAGTCTGGAGTTTCAACTGCAAATTTCAGCATTTACTCTCTAAGCCAGAATCTAAATTAAACTGAAACTTAACTGTTGCTTTAATTTAATCTGTTCTCTATTCTATTATCTAAGCAGAATAATGCAGTTTTATGTTGTCTAACAACTGACAAACTTTTTGCCAGGGAAATTTATGGAAATCTCTATTTTAAATACTGGGCCAGAGTTCTGTGTGCCTGATATTATCAGCATGCTGAACAAATCCTGCTGAAACCTTCCGCCACAAACAAAATGAGATGTTTCTTGTCCCAAATAATAGGCTACATATTCTATTTATTTAATTTTTATGCCTGCAAATCCTAGTAGATTTCAATAAATGAATAAATGGTTTTACTTTCTTCAACCTTTGCCTCATAAAATTAAGCCTAAACTGTATTATGTGAAAAATTGTTTGACCATCAGAACTAGCTGCAGTTGCTCTTAGTTCAACAGGTGGACAAAGATTCACATAGAGAATATAAGGGTTTGAACTAAATCTCTTCCAAAAATGAGTTTTCATCAAGTCCCAAAAAGGTTGTGGTTGAGGCATTGTCTAAAGGATTTGACGTAAATTCATGTTCAATTAAACATTGCTGTCTAAATTGCTAATTGCTATTCTTTTTATCATGTGTTCTTTCCTTCATCCACCTTTCCCTCAATCACAGTTATTCATGATTATGCCTTCTCTCTCAAGATAAGTGGCTCTCCCTTTACTATTATTGTAATTTCTGAATAAATACTCAGAATAATAATTTCAAACAGCTTCTTTGATAATTATACTCCTCTTCAGAATGTGCATGTCATAAAACTCAAAATGAAAAGCATGCAGCAATCAGAGTCACATGCAAACTCTCATATTTGTGTCCAGCAAAGCAGTTGTCCTCATCTCGGTTTTCAACAGCAGAAGGCAGTGCTTCGTACTGAATGGTTATCCCTGTCCTTTGGGAAGGTCTCCTTTATTCTTCATTAATGAAGTTTTCAAGCCAAAGCTTGTTTTGATTTCCATAGCATTTATTTTGTCATAGGGGAATAGAAAATGGTTTCATTTTTTATTCTTGTTTTGTCATATTTCTTAGCAATTGTTGCAAAGAAACAAGAGAACACGGTATATGTTAGCCTCCTTTTCTACCCTTGCTTCAGTAGGAGGGCAGTACAGAGTTCAAAAATTAATTGAATGTAATGCAGTTTCCAAAATGACAGGCAAATAAATGTGAGCAATAGCTTGCAAATATATAGAGGAAAGACATCACAAAAGATTATTCTTCTTTGGCTTTGTTTCTGTACATTCCTAAATAACATTCAGGCCTTATAAAGCCTCTTTTATCTCACAAGGAGACCATGCAGTGTTATCCTAACATCATAAATAAACTTCGATTATATTTTTATTTTATTGTTCAAAATTATAGTGTTTCCATTTCTTGAATCTAAAATCACACATCATCACTGAAGAGGTTTTCAATATTTTTGTTTGAGCACTTGTGCTTTTTAAACACTGTGTATTTTTATATTTTCCATGTTACTTCCCATATTACTGAAAAAGAATGGTTCATATGTTGTCAATGTTCTAAACTATGAGGAATAAAAGAGTATATTGTCACAGAATAATTTGCATATACAAATTTTGTCACTATTGTTAATGGAACTAGTTTCAAAAGTAAAAGAAGCCATTGTTGGTCTTTAGGGACAAAAATATTTTCAGAAAAAAAAAATAGAAACCTCTGCTTGTGATAAGCCTCCTTGCAGGAAAATACAGAACCCTCCATCCGTGAGTGAACAACAGCCAAGACACTGATCTGTCCATCTCTCATTCACAGGTCTGCTCTGAAGGCACAGATCAGTAAGTCTTGTCTAAAGTTTGATAATCACACTCCTCTCCAGGGTATATGTCTTTTTCTATTTGTACTTCATTGTGAGTTGATAAAAATGTAAGAAAAGGTGTTATTGATAAATGTGTAGTCCATATAATTTATGCAGTGTCATTCCGCCATTTTTCCTTTGTTTGGGCTATCTTCAAGTGTGATTTCAAATGCCTCTAATCTAGACTTTGGTTGGTTGGTTTCAGAGAAACTGGACAGAGTGAAAACAATAAACAATGTTTTAGTTACTTAGAAATTCCTAAACTCTTCCATTTCCATATAATCCACAAAACCATGTGCAATATTAAGTAGCTATGGATGAAATAAATCTGTGTTTTCAGATATGAAGGCAGAATGGCATGAATAGTTTGAATTTGGGACATTAGATGTCGTTCTTTGTTGCAGAATTTTTAAAGACACATTTAGTTATTAGATCATACGGATAATAATATATATTTGTTAAAAATTTGTTTATGATTGTCACAACTCTCCAACAGATAGTCTTTGTGGTATTTTATCTAAGTCAGGGATTTCCACTGACAAAAGTAATACAAGGGGTAGTTTTTACAAAGACAATATCTCATGTTGATTAAATAATTTCCTATCAGTTAAATTCAGAAGGAAGAAGGTACTCTTAATGATGAAAAATTGTCTGCTTTTAAACTGGCATTTAAGAAAGACATTTATTATCAAAGAACATAGACATTCTTTTGTGTATGCTTTGAACACAAAAATTAACTAAATTCAATAGAATGAGTAGTACAAAAAATTATTAATGAAATAATGTATGCAAAATCATCACCTTAGTTACACATTATAAGTCTAAACATTTTATTGCTCAATTAAACAAATTTGTAATTAACCTAAAGTTGATTTTGGCCAGAGATAATGAGTGCAATGTCTTCTTAAGGAAAAAACCCAACAAAACTTCATCAGTGCTTAGATGTTCAACGTATTAATGAGATCTTATGAAAGAATTGTAAGCATTAAAATGTTGTCAGTCTTTCTCAGTCTCTCTTATTATTTCTGAGTCTTTTAATATATGTATATATTATGAAAACCTAATTTCACATAGTGTCCACTGTTGTCCATTGCTATAGGCAAGATATTTAATCGATGTCACATAACTGTTCCTGTCACATAGCTGCATAAAATTAGGATGTAAAAGTACAAAGCATTTAGTTGGGGGCTTAGCTTTTTGTTCTTTTTTTTTTTTTTTTCATTTTTTTTTTTTAACTAACTGTCTAACTGTCAATAATTTAGTCTTTTACTGGGTCATGGACAATTAAAACGTTTTCATTTTAGGAAGGAGAGAAGAAAAAGAGTACTCAATGTCTTTTTGATGAAAAAGCAGTTTTTTGCCAAGTGAGCCAAATTGTCCATCTGCTTGTACCTTGAATTAATTCAGAATACTTTGTTTATGAAAGCACAAGCTGCTGCTATTGGAAGTCTGGCATTGTCACATACTTTTCAATTCAGCTTTACTGAAGATTCAAGCAGGAGGAAAAGGTGGGCTAAAATGGCTAAATTTCTTCATCATTAACATCATATTTATTAACATAGATGTCTATAAGCTACAGAGGTAGATAGGTAAATGATGTAGGACAATATAAATCATGCATATGGGATTTTGCTTCCCATGGCAATGCAGTAGATAAGAATTGGAAAGGCATTGGTTACAAAGCAATAGATTCATTCTTCTATTGCCATTGTATACATTAATATTCCATTTTTTACAGTGTTATTTTAAATGCATTTGGATGAATGCCATAAAAATAGGAATTGCCTCTGGTATATATATCAAAATCTTGTTTAGATTTTCAGAGTGGGGAGCTTGGCCTAGTAATACATGGGATAAAACAGTCTTAAATTCCTCTTCCTATCATCACCATATCAATTATGGCACTTAAGCCTTGGTGTGCCTCCCTATAGATTTTAATACCTCATAACTATCAATATGTACCCAGACTTTTTAATCAAAATGCTTTCATGAAGATTGCAAAATCTACTATTTGATTATTTGAATAATTAAGAAGGAAAGTCAAAAGTGATTAACATATTTTCCTTTTTTATTTCTTAGCTTCAGAAATCTTCAGGTGCCTTTAAAAGATTTAATTCAAACTTAGAATTAGACTGTGTAATATTTTCATATGGGCATTGGATATTGGTCACAACTTTTCTTTACTACCTCCCAATTCTATGTCAGGTTTTGCAACTGCTGCCCTCCTGTTTGTCACATGTTTCATTCTCATTCAGCCAAGAGAGTTATGAAAAAAAACAGGAGACACAGAAGCTTTAGGAATAAAATTAATATCGATTTGTTTGTGTTGTTCACTATATCTCTTAATAAAATCTTGATTATTTCAAGATCCTGCTCCATTTGGATCCAGAGAGCAATTAAAGGTTTCAGCCTAATGTCAGTACTGTGCAACACAATGAAGAATCACAGAACATGGAATCCACTCAATGGTTTATGGGTCACATCACTCCAGCCTAAAATTTTAGACCTTTTTTTTCCTCTTAACTGTTGCTACTTGTGTTGCTATTATGTTCTGGTCTCCACATTGTGTTATAAGTCAGAAAAACTGCTGAGTTCACCTGTACTTCTTTGTTTCTTCCCCACACACGTCTAAAGTACTTTTATGTAACCTAAATTATCTGTGCTTTTTTTTTCCCATCAGACAACAAAATCCTCTAGTGGGTTAGAGCAGGGCACACATGGTCATGGTGCCATTTGTCTAAGAGATGCTTTTGGGTTGGCTTGAAACCACAATATCACCACATAATTCTAAATTAAGTAAAAAGATAGCTTATTTTCTCAGATCATCCATTTTTAAGTCCCTTTTTCTCTTGAGCTTTTTGATAATCTGTGAGGAAAACTAAGACCCAACACTTTCTGCATCTGGGAACTATGTTTATTGCTTTTTTTTCTGGCCTCTGATTTATATACTCTTCTACCTGTAAAAGAGGTTTAGAAGATTTTGTAAAAACAATGCACATAATGAACATATCTGCTCTCTTAACTATGTCCTGTCACATATGTGGTCATGTGAAAAGGGGAGATTTACTCAAAGCCTAGTGTTTCAGCACTCCAGGAATGCTGAGACCCTTGTGCCTGACAAGCCTTTCAGCATCCCATTTTGGGGACCCTTCACTGAGCAGTTCACTGGGTCAGAGGCTAGTTTGTCTAACTTGTTCAGGGTCACACACCCAACAGAGAGACCTCCTCGGTCTCCACACCTTTGCCCACTGTCACTGACTGCCAGTGCCCTTGAAGGACTCACATTAAGAGTTTACAGAATAATGCTTTATTAATAAAATTGTGACAGGTTAAGGCTTGAGGATTGCCAGTGATGATATCTGACTGCAAAAATGTATTCAAATCAATATACTAATTCAAAGCAATGTATTAGCAAGTTGTAATCCCTAACAAAAGCTAGCTCGAGGTAATCATTCAGCATACATAGAGTACAACTCTTGCCCAGGCTTCACCAGAGGGGAGAAGAAAAGTTCAGCACATTGACTGATCCCAGAATTTACTCCAAAGCTGTCCTTGACTTCTCTGCATTCTTAGCTTGCTTTTATACTATTTTTTTTACATTTAGGTGGAGCTTAAGTGACTTTATTGACACATGGTACTCAATGAAGGGGCTTCATACCTTGAGGGCTGGAATGGGGACACACATCAGTCCACAAAGAGTTATTTTGCCACAGTTGATTTTGACTGAGCCTGGCCCCTGTGCCTCCACTCCTTAGATTGTACTGTGTGTGGAAAGTCAGCTGTGCTGACTGCATTTCATCCAAACAACTGTATTTTCCCCTATAATTTCTGTATCGTTATCTTTTAATCCACAGTCAATTTCCCACACACTTTCACTTACTTCAATAATATAGTTGTAGCAACAGGTGTCATTAACAACAATATTTTTTTAAATAGTGTCAAAGCCTTGGAGAAAACCCTTATCTAAAACCACAGAATATATGTGTTTAGCCACACTTTGTTATTGTAGTTACTGCTACATTTTAAACCTGTAACATCTGATCCCTATACTGAAAAATGTAACAAATTCTTTAAAGAACAGTGTTGTTTTTAAAGTGGCAGATGTATTCATATATGTTTAGAAAACTTATTAAAATGAAATAAATAAAACAAAAATAGGTATCTCTGTATGTTTACAAGACGAAACAAATGTAAAGAATGGACATACTCAAACAGCAACATGTACTCACACACCTGTCTACAATAAGTGACTGGATTATAATGAAATAACACCTGAGGTAGCTATAAATGGACTAACTTGGATTCCAATTTCTTAGTTTAGTGGAGTCAGAATAGACCTCAGCACAGGATGTTCTGTTTTCTTGAAGAATGAAGTGTTGCTGAGGCTGGATTCTAAACAGAATCAAAATTTCCCACAGTTTTTTTCACCTGAGATACTAATAACTAAATGAAGAACTAAAGAAAAAAAAAAAAAAAAGTGAAAAATTAGAAGTACAAATTTCTCCCAATCCTTAATTCAGCTATGTTCCAGACATGTAGGGTTATGTGGTATGTGTTGGACAAATGTGTACAAGTTTAAGTCAGGTGTAGAGGCTTATATATGAATTCAAATCTCGTTATCTTTGGGGCTAAGTCACAACTAATTAAATCTCTAGGGCTTTTTAGCCAGATTTTGATAAGGTGTCACTCGCAAGTACTTACATGGATTTTGGTTGCCCAAGTAGATGCAGTTTGTCCACAACATGACTTAAGCATAACAATTTCTTCTTTTTTCTCATTTGTTAAACTTTTATTTCAAATAAATTATATATATTATAATGCATTGTTAAAAAACATGCAGTATCCCCTTAGTCTATGTCTGTAACATTTGGCATTGTGTGTCCTTAAGTCTTCTAAGAAACAAATTCTATGATATCTTGCTATATATTTTCCTTATCTAGCCCTTTTATTTGATCACATTGGCCCAAAGAAAGCAGTCTATATACCTTGTAGTTCTATTCTGCGTGTAAGGACTAGTGGAGCTTGCAGTTTCTCTTCTTTTTGCCTGGAGAATATTTCAAACTTTTGTCTAATCAAATGCTCTGTGCACACATTTTGAAGAGTAGGCAAAACTGAGCTCATTGACCTCATTTCAAATACATTAAGATACAGCAGTGATGACCAAGGAAGTTTCTAGCTGCACTGGTTTGTAAATTTTGTGCTATTAAGATGTGTAAATATCAATCGTAGAAAATGAAATAAAGTTTTTAATTATTTTTAGTTTTAATTTAGACAGCGTAAGACAATATACCAAACCCACAAAATTGTATTAGCTTTGTGAAGAAAGAACCCTCGATTTTTGTATTGTGAAATGTTACACTGAAACACTATCTCTAGGATTCAGCATTTAATAGAGGAGTCAGCTATTACTTATGTACAAATGTTATGCTAATTAGAATGTTAATAGATGCATTACAAAGGCAAGAAATTACAATGTAATGGGCTTTTTACTACTCTTTTACTACATTTTAATGGAAATATTGTGCTTGTGAAAACAGAATAAAATTAAACATGTTTCTGAAATACTTTCAATACTTGCAATACTTTTAAACTTGCATTTAATATATGAATTTAAAAGGCATTTTGGGAAAAATCAAATTACAACCATAAGAATCTAGAAATTATTTACTTATCTTGTATAGTGAAATATTCTGTTCTGCCAGTATCCAAAATGTACTATAAAATGCATTTCTTGAGCCAAAAACTCCAACTGCAAATTCTGCCTTTCACTAAACTGAATTGAGACCACAGATTTGTCAGATCAGATTAATATATCTAAAGTACAGGTTCTTATATTTGGAGTCGTCACCTAAGTAAGTTAAGCCAGCTTTTCCACAGATAATTCGGAATTGCATGGATGTAAATTCTGAATGTTCCTTTGAGACATCTATAGTGGTCTTGGTCTGTGCAGTCACTAAAGCAGTGATCCTAAAAATTATTTAATGTAATTAAAGAGAACATCTTAGTCCACATATTCATCTAGCCTTCTTTGGACATTATTATATTCAAGGGCTGGATTCTGCTGCTTAAGTAGCAAAGGATTTTGTGGACATTTTCTTGTTATAGTGATTTAGTCTCTACTAGTGGTGTTTTTGGGTTTTTTTTCTATTTATAAGAGAGTCTGCATTAGAGGTGCTCCTTCAGGAAGCAAACAACGCCAGGAGTTGACCATCTCCCTTGGAACTGAGCAAATGAGTGAAACCAGACAAGTACAATATAAAAAGATTAGGACAATAGCGTGCATTACAACAGAAAATCTTATTAGATCATCTCTTTGCTTTTCTTCACACTTAAGTGAAAGAGAGGATCCTTAAGATCATCAGTGTATCAATATGTTTTAGAAATTTTACAAGTACAATGAACTAAAATCAAATATAATTGAAAGATACGATTTCTTAGGTATCATTGCATATTAAATATATATAATTTTAAAATCTTAAATAATAATTAAAAATTGAATAAATATTAAAATTATAAATATTGAAAAATATATTAAATATAAAATAAATACAATCATATATATATGTTATAGATTATTTATAACTATATTTATAACTATTTATGATATATACTACTTATAAATTAAATTATATGAAAGGAGTTTGCCTGGGGGTGCACTAGCTTATATTGGCTTTGTTTTCCTCTGGCAATTTTTGGTTTGGCAATTATTTTTCTGTATTGAACTGTCTTTATTTCAGCCCATGGCTTTTCGCAGTTTTACTCTTTTACCCTTCTGATTCTCTCCTCACTTCCTGGGGTTGGGGCCAGGCAAGCATCTGTGTGGTATTTAGCTGATGACCATGGTTAAGCAACAGCACCAATATATCCTTAAGACACTTTCATGTAAAAGCATTATCAGAAAGAAGTGACTAAGTAAGTTTTGGATGGTAAAACCCAGAAAACTCTTTTTTCCTCTAGGGGAAAAATTAAATAATCAGCACATGATTTGCCTGTTACCATATGTGTTATCATACTGATTCCACAATACGTTTTGTTTGTGGAGTTGAGTGTCTTAAACTGCTAAATCTTTTTTGCAATACTTTACCCTCAGATTACTGGCTCAAATGCAGCCCAAAAAATTACTGAGTAGGAGTTGACATCATCCAGTATCTCTTGAGTAAGATATGTGGAACAAGTAAGACTAATCATTACCATCTCTTTCACTGGATATCATTCCCTATACATTTCCATCACACATTAGGAACTGGAAATATGCTTACCTTGCCTACCTTATTGAAATATTTGGGTTTTTTCATTCTGATTTTTAGAGGGAAGGACAGCTTACCTCGCTTTAATGATCAGAGTGGTTTTGATTTAATGATGAGGAAAAAACACTGAAAGCTGAGAAAGAAAATATCAATGAGTCTAAAATAATTTTAGTTCAGTACAGTGTGGATTTCTATGATTAGAAATGTTTTTTTGATTCCTCAACCCTTCTGAAGAGATGTCAGCCTTGTAGAATTAATGTTTGGGTTTGTGTGAAAAATAAGCTACTTTTAAATTTTCTATTGGAAAATTAAATTACCCAGCTTGGTAGCATATCTCTAGACTGTTATACATCTGCATGTGCCTACATAACAACTTATTGCACATGATAAAGAGCAAACTTCCTTCACAGAGTATATAAATACCATAAGATCTTCACTGTAGAAAGGATGGGTACAATTACATTGCTACATACACAGTTAGGCAATTTAATGTCTTCATTACACGATGTTACTTCAATACTGTCCCCATATACATGTATCTTTGGTCACCAAAGACAGTTTTTGCCACGTAAGACATAAAACCCATGTCATCAATACTAATCTATTTTCGGGCAGAAGAAATATCTCTAGATGATTGAGTTCCCTTATGCTTATTTACCCAGTAGCACTGAGGGAATAATAGGAGAGAAATGCTTGTCAGGGGTTTGATCCAGCACAGGTGGCACCCACAGGTGCATGTCAGGATAGCTGTAGGCAGTGGGACACCTGCACTGATGCTGCAGCCATACACAGCACCCAGCAGTAATGGAAATTCCATCAGTGAGAAATGCAAGAGCTGTTAGTGCCATTGCTAAGTACTGATTTGGTATGATTGCCTTATTAATTTTAATTAATAAAATACATAGGTTGCATCAAACAAGAGCTTATTAATTCCTTAACATAGGTTTTCCATTCGATACCTATACAAACTGATCCACTGTCTCAAAACGTTGTGATAATATCTGAACTACAATGTATTTTTTGGGCAGAAGGGACTAAAGAACTTTAGAGATATGAATTAACTGTCAGGTTTCAGTGCCGTGGTTCTGTGAAAAATTGGTGTCATGTAAGGCTCTCCCTTGTGATAAGGTTCATCTCACTTTGTAGTCTCTAAAGGTTAAAGGTTTCATATTTTTTAACTATGTGGAAATTTTGACACATGAATTATCAAAAGAAAAAAGTCAGCTTATCAGATGTTTCTGTAATATTAATATGGAACTAAATTTAGGACCAAGGACTATGTTTTTATAAAAAATAACTTTGCAGCATGAATTTGGATTCCAGAAGGTATCTGAAGAATTCTGTGGGCCTGGCAGGTCTGGCATGGGACTTCAAGGAGACTTGCAGAGCTACAGAGTGACAGCAGAAGTAGAATATTACAGATTGATATAAATGCTGATTGTAAGGGATTTCTGGAGGTCATCAAGTCCAACAGTAACCTCGAAGTACAGCTATTGCCAAAACTGGATGAGACAAGACACAGCTTCTCTAGGTATTCTAGAGTAGTCTTGGAGGTTTTTTCTGTCATGGCCACTTTGAACCTTTTAGATGTAGTTTATCACTATTATCTTTTATAGTGTGTCTGGCTGGCAGATAGATAATTCTTCATCCTGCAGGAAGGAGTCAACAGTCATTGAAGCTCTTTGCTCACTTTTCACAGCACCAGCTCCATTTCCTGGACCCTGAACTTCTTTTCCAAATCAATAGCTGTAGGTACTAGAGCATTTTTCCTACTGCCATCAACTTTAATTTTCTCTTTTCCTTGGAGCTTTTGCCTTCCTATGGTCCTTAGATAGCCTTGGCCATGCTAGCTCATCTCTAGACAATGGAAGATAGGTCTTTCTTCTGCAGGTTCTCTGCGAAGACTTTTTCAAACTCTTACTTATCATTCCTCATGAAGCAAAGCCCATATATGCCTTTTTGCATTTCACCTCATCTAACTTGGATGAATTATATTCCAAGATTTTTGGAAGATACTAAACTAAAACCTCCAGCATGATATTCAGATTAAGACATACTTTTTTCAAAACTTTCAGTGTCGTTTTCCTTATCGAGGTTCCCAAATGCAAACTTTTCCTTTGAATCATGCACCAAAATCATTTAACACTTTAGGCAGATGTTTTTGTAATAAGAATGTTTATTGTTAGTAATAAAAGCATTAGGCTGAGGCCTAGGCTTCAAGTTAAGAATTACAGGAATCTGAGACTCATTTTCCAAATACCATTAGGAAGTCCCAAAAGCAATTATAACCCCCCAAGATTGTTTTGGTTGTTTTTGTGTTTGCAACAACATCTTGTTTCATTCAATACCTTCATCTTTTCACTTTCCCTATGCAGCAGTAGATGCTGAATAAGGCTTCCTATGAGCAAGGCAAAGCATTGCAATCACTAATTTCACCAATCTGAAACTTGGAAATATTAGCTTGATGCCTTAGGGACATCATGTTGAGCTAGGTCTGGTCAGCTGCAGGACTGCCATCAGTCTAGCAGGTTTGTGAATGCTAGCCAACAACAGCAGTGAATTCTTCCAGGTAATGTGACAAGTCAAGTTGTATTTTTGTAAGTAGCCTTGGTTCCTAACTAAGATTAAGGAACTATATAGATCCCCATCAACCTACATAAAAAAAAATTTGAAACTTTGTGACCTTGATCTGAATAGCTCTGAGGGTGGTTTTTGTTGGTTTGGTTTGGGTTGGGTTTTTTTGGTTGTTTTTTTTGGTTTGGTGTTTTTTTTTTTTTTTTCCAATTTGTGTTCTGTCCTTGATTTATTAGAGTGACTTGTTGAAAAAGAAAACTAAAAACTCCCTATATGTTTATCCTATGACCTCTTTAGACTGTTCTAGATTATCTCTATGACATTTAGATTCTTTCCAGCTTGAGGGGAGACAGAAGGACACTGTATTCCTGTATCCTGAATGATATTCTAGTTATGTTCACAGTCAAATAAGTCGGTGGTTGAGAAACTTCTTTTCAAAAACATTGAGCTCCAAAGTATGATGTCCTAACACAGATAACCAATCTCTTTGGTTGTTTCTAGACAGCTGTTTTTGGGAAACATTTTCTTGTATATGTGTTTGTTTAATTAAAAGACATTATAGGTATTTTATTGATGGACACATTTAAGTGGACACATCCTTTAGAACAGATGAATTACTTGGTATTTTTGTTCCTATTGTCACAATGAGTGAAGAATTATGTAGACATGTGACTATCTTGTGCCACTTTTTTACTCTGACAAGGTAGAAAATGACATTTGCTATATTGAGTGCAGTTTTTGTGCTTGATGGATTGGACTTCTCCAATGGAAGCTATATCTGGTTTTGATCTTTCAAAGGTAAAAGAGTAGGACTCTTTGCCCTTGAGAATGATTTTCAGTACAACAAAACCTTTCTTTACTAACTAGAAACTGAAGCAGAACTTTGTCAGAAAGCACTCAAACCATTTATTAGTTGATGCAAATGTGGGGAAGAGAAATAAAAACTTCTATAATGAGCAGAAAAAAATAATGAATCAGTGTCTTCATTGTGCTATCAGAATAGAAGAATAATACTAAATGAAAATAGTTTTCTAAATTATGTATAATATGAGAAATAAGAACAGAATAAAAATACATTCTGAAATCAATATGAATGAAATACATACACAATTAAGCCAAATATTAAGGTAGTAGAAAAGAGAGTTTTCTCTACAAAAATAGTGAAAACATACATTTGATAAATGCAGGTTGAAAAACAAATGCAAATTCCATGTCAAGAATATTTACAAATAAATGAGAAGGTGGCTCATTCATTCACATTCTGAAGTAATTTATAACTAATCTTATAAAAGAAAATACCTAGAGGGCCTAGGGAACTACAGATTAGTTAATTTTGCATTTATACTAATTACTGTTTTCTATATAAATACATGAATGACAAAGAGGAAGGACAGGACACCACATTAAATATTTACCTTTTGTACCCTCTCTGTTACAGTGGTGTTTGAATGCAGTGTCTGGTTAATATCTAATCTGTAAATAAGCAGACAAAATGCCACTGGTTTCTTTTTCTTTTTTGTCTTGGCATTCACTGAAATTCTGGATGAAAAACTAAGGAAGAAAAATGGGTATCCAAAAGGAAAGAAGTTCACTAAACTAGCTGACAAAAAAAAAAAAACAAAAACAAAATACTATTAACGACTACAATGATTGGAAAAGCCCCATGAGAAATGAGATATGTTCACCCTCAGAGATAAGTGATAGCACTATCAAAGTACCTTACTGAAATAAATGAATTAGAAAAGGTGTGAATCCATTCCACATAACATTGCTAATAACAATGAAAATAAGCAATATTCTTACCTGTGATAACACTAATCAAAAAGATTAGGAAAACACAGAAGTTTTTCTGTTTGTTTTGATAGAAAATTTAATTCTAAGACCATATAATTACTTTTTATCTTTTTTAAAAGGGAACAAAAAATTGAATGAAGCTGATAGCATCAGAATTGGTGACTGGAACACAGTGATCTCATAGAGATGCCTTGTTGATGTCCTAGCTGATATCAGTAAGTTTTAGTGCTGTATTATGAACAGAGATGAGATCTCTGTGTTGAAGTTCAGCATGATTTATAATCCCCCTGTAGTGCTACTTTAATCTTCCTATTGTTAATTGTGTAATTACTATCTTTTGAGAAAGAATTTTGTCTGTAAAATTCTAGGCTTTTCCTCCAAAAAAATTCCTACTATTTATTTAAAAATGTCAATTCTTATTTCTTAAATTTAACAATAATTTGGTTTTCTCTGTATTAGTAGGATAATTTTCAGATTTTTGTTGCCTAAAATAACTGATTATTTTAAGTCTTCCCCTGCTCATATGTCAATGTTATTTTAGACACTATGTGCTCTGCCGTTCTGTTGAGGTTTCAATTTATATTCTTAAGATATTGTTAATGGAAATAGTTGCATGAGGACAATAATTGTGCTAGAAGATAAATTTGCCTTATAATAATGCTCTATTTTCAAAATTTTTATTTTTGCCAGTAGGCTATATCATATTCCTTTAGATTGTCATGTTCAATTACTAATGCAATCATGACAGTGATGCAACTTACATGTACAGAAAAATTAACTTAAATTTAAAGTTAAAAATGCTTGTACTAGGTCATAGGTAGTTTGAATTTTCTGATTATAACAAAAGGGAAAAAACAAGTAAACCAATTTTTAAAATATAACCTTTTTTTTCCTATATTTCAAAACATTTTTTTCTTGGTTCATGAGAACCGATCTCATAGATCTTTATGACACATTTATATTTTTTAATGGAAAGTATTTAAGATTAAAGCATAGAAATTCAATAAAAAGAATTGATCTGTGCAATGTCAAATGTTGGAAGAGAATTCAAAGATACTTCTTTCACTATGGAATTGTCTTTGTTTGGAGATGTTTAATATTCTCTTTTGGATTCTCAAGCCAAATCTATCTTCTACATGTAGAGAAACTCCCAGATCCATATCTTCCACAAGTTCTACATCTATGGGATTTCAGAGATATATATTAATATTTTGTGCAGAGAAAATACTATTGTACTCCATCAGATAATCATTTAACCGAGAATTATGATCTAAAGGATAGAATAAATGGTACAATACAATCAGAACCAGAAACCTGATAAAGCAACATCTAAGACAGACAAATGCAGGTCTGGACTAAACTAAAGCTGTTTAATTCAGTTCAGAAAAAAAAAATTGCTATTTTTTAAATGTCTGGGTAGGAATGAAAATATTATTTTAGCTATCCAAGTGGATAATAATAACAACGACAACAATAACAACAATAATAGTAATAATAATAATAATTATTATTATTATTATTATGGCAATAAATTCATAACCTTCCCTGGACTTGCCCCAACAGTCTATGTCCTTCCTGTGCTGGCGACCCCAGAACAACTCAATCAGTTCATGCTACCATCTACTTTAATTTTAATTACATGAGAGTGTTTCAAAAAGGCAGAGAACTCCAGTGAGTTTTGTGCCACTATAGTTAACTCCAAGTTTATTAAAAATTTCAAATAGTCCTGGACACCTAAGTTTAAGCTGAATAAAGGTTCACTGATTGAATTGACAAGATTTCTGTTGACCATTATGGGAAATGATGTGAACAGCTAGGGATCCACTTGGTTGCCTAAAAGTAGTCACCTGGTACCTTTTAAGATACCCTGATGTAATCCAGCAGGGTGTTATATCTCTCATCCTCTCTTTGTTATCATTGGATATCTCAAATGTTGCACCAGTCAGGCCGTCTGCTTTCTGTATCTGAATTTTACGTTTACTACCAAAATTTTCATGCTGTGGGATTTCTATATATTAAAACACGACTTTGACAGGGTTGCCCTGCAGTTTTTGAATATTCACAGTGTTCTATATGGAATGCCTAGGGGTTTTCATGAGGTAACTGTACCACACTGAGTGTGAACCTCAATCTGTCTTGAGCCCAAAGGAGGGGGCTGCTGATGTCACCTTGTAGGCATCCTCACACAGTTATACCTTCCTGTAAAGGAGAATCTAAAGTCCAAAAAGTAATTTTTATGAATCTCTGTTCCAAGATTAGATACACTGTACACAATTTGAGTTCATTTTTTTTCTACATATTTTGAAATTAAAACCTGTATCCCAATACTTTAAAAATTTATGTTTTGAACTTCCAGGCCATCTTGCACGTTAAAGCCTGCATGTGTATGTGTGGCTTTCATGGGCATTAGTTCAGTTTGCTTTTATGAAAAATGAATATACAACTCTTTCTATCCTAATCATCATCTTCATCAACAATAACAATATGCTGTGACATAACAATAGCAATATGCATTCTAATTTAAAAAATCTCTTACTGAAATGTTTTTAGAACAGTGTTACAATCTAAAACTTCTTCCTGAATTCCACGATATGAAAGGTGATAAAATGTTTGTTTCAGAGCTGTAAAAATATCCCAGACAGAATAATGAGTTCTCTGGGTTGAAACATCTATCATTCTATGAATGCTTTTGTATAATCTTTTCAATTAAATGCTGTCTAAGTACTTTTTAAACCTCCCAGACTACAGAGATTTTATTCTCCTTTACAGGTAACAAATGTATTGTGGATGATTAGTCAAAATGACAGTAGAAACTGTCTAAGTGGAATTATTCACTTTTTTTTTCTTTTTCTTTGTTTATGTTTTCTGATGTTATAAATGTCATGTCAAGAATGACTTACTGCTGAGAAGAATTGCACATTAAATTACTTCTGCACCACATGCCACTCACACAGTAGCAAAACAACAGCAGTCATCTTAGGAGGATTTTTGGCAACTTTGTTAAGATAAATTCTTTGTGTAAATTTTTGTCTTGCAACTATTAATGATTCTATTTTTTTTTAATTTCAAGATAAGAAAAAGACCTAGTGATGTGCTATTTTAATTTACTAATCTTCTCTTCTCCATCGTAATACGTATTTTTTAAATTCATTCTAAGTAGTCAGTCACAACCTTAATGGACCTTTTTGCATGTAATTTATTTTGTTTGCTAGGATTTCAGAATTCATGCCACTTCAATACTCATAATCCTGTCCCCGGCATACTAGCCATATCTCTCCTAGATCATTTTGGAGATGTGAGGGTCTGTCCATGCAACCATGATAACCACCTTGCGTAGGATGTTAACATGTTTACTTTCAGAGATTTTAATCTGAACTGATAATTTCACTCATTTAAAGAACCATGAAAGATTAAATAGCACTTGTTGCTGGCTTTTCTATTTGGAAAAGGGTCTACTTTAAAAATCTGTGAAGATGAGATTTGAAGAGTTTTATCAAGAGCCTTGGAGGTAGTGAAATGGATTTTGAGGGTTTAAGTTTTGCTGTGCCAGTAGGCATCATCACAGTTACAACTGTGGACTCATTATACCTCCATTTGCACACTACTTCCCTCTCCATATTCACCATAATGCTCACTGAACGGCTGCAGGCCTTGTAACATCTATTCCACTTCTGAAGGAGCTGTGCTGGAAACCAAGTAATTTCCCTGTTGTTGCTTACAGATTGTATTTCACCTATTATGGTTATATTTCCCTCTGTCAAATTAATGTTATTAGCCAGGGATCCTGAATTTGTACGATTACAGCTTGCTTCATTAGTGATTTTAACATAAATGCATTTGGGATTAAGAGTGGTGATGACTTGTACCACAGTTATCATTACAGGTAAAAGAAATGGGAGTTTCCATCCAGTGGATTGGGTTAGTTGATTTATGTGCCCAATTTTTTTCATTCTGGTGCTGATTTATTCTATGAGAAATATGAGCAGTCCTTCAGTGCCTAACTTGATCTTCAGTGGAGAAGTGTTGGCATCATTTCTGGTATCATTCCTGAGAAAGTAAAATATTAAGTCTTGAGGGGGTTGACTAGCCTGATCCTCCATTAAAGAGAAGGAAAAATCCACCATGCACTTACTCTATGTTTTATACCACTGCCATCAGTAGTTTCCCAAGCAAGTGATCCATGAGGTTTAGTTAAAGTCAGAGTTCTGGATTTGTGGTAAATTTATCATAAAAGGCTAGCTGCAATGTTTATAGGATATTTCCCTTCAATGGAAGGTGAAATACCTGATTCAAAGAATGCTTGGTGGGCCCATACCAAATATTTAGTTGGTAAAGTACTCTGGAAAGCCAAGTGTCCTACTGGGTCATGTGTGGCTTAAGGTTCCTTCTAAATAAGTAATTTTCCCTTTCTCTGATTACATTTTTCTCAGGGTAATAAGGGGTGTGGAATAAACACCCTGAATTCCTTCCAGTTGGACCCATTCTTGTACCTCCTTACATGAGAATCGTGACCCATTATCAGTTTGAATGGTGTTAGGAAGGAGTAGTTGACTCGCAAACCAGGATCAGCCTTTAGACCTTTAGCTGCCGTGAGTTGCTCAGAGACAACTTATCTGTCTTTGAGTATGTATCAGTATCTTGCAGAGGGTCTGAGTGATCTGCAATTTTCCAAGTAGTCCACAAAGTTTTCCCTTTACTGCTCTTTGGGGGTGATCTTTAGCATGGTGATCTAATTGTAATTTTATTCTACACTCTTACTGAGGGCATTTTGTAAGAATAGTTTCCCAACTCTTCCTGTTTAGGGGATATCCCTTGCCCTGTGCAGCAAAATAAAGTGCTTCCTTGCCAGTGTGACCAGATGTGGCTGAGCAATGATAAAAAATCCAGGTACTTGTTTTTTCAAAAAAAATCTTCATTAACTGTTGTAATTCTTTCTTAGGTCACAGCATCTATATTCATTCTCTTTTTCTTAAAGTATCTAGAGGAACAACTGTGCTCTCTGCTATCCACTAAATACTACGAATTTTTACTTCTTTACTTACTCTTTGACATATTTCAGGTGACATTTCAAATTCTGCTTCATTTACTGCTTCCCATACTGCTGCTACTACTTCCCTTACCTTTTTGTGGGAGTCTCCCTTCATTTATAATATCATCTATATTTTGGTAGTTTCACATCTGGTGTGAGACCATCAGTAAAAATTCAGCAAGTGCAGCAATGAGCAATCATGGGTGAATGCTTGCACCACCAAGGGAGCCTGTTAAAGGTATATCGGATTTCTCACTGTGATGGAAAACTGCACTTCATTCTGTTCAAGTAAAGGACTCATGAAAAATACGTCCTTAAAATCTAGAGCAGGCATCCAAGCATGAGCAGCTCCCTGTATCAGTGTCACTGGCACAGCAATATTTTGAAGTGCAGCAGTTACAAGTGCATTAGCATTTAATTGTTGGTAATCAACTGTAAAATGCCACTGCCCAGTTGGCTTTTTACTGGTCACATCAATAAATTAGAAGACGAATGAGTCCTTTCAATGATGGTTCTTTTTTTTCCTGATCTGTCAACACTTTGTCAGTCCTTGTAAGTGCTGCTATTGGCAGGGGTTACTATTCTACATTAGTAACTTTAGCAGAAGACAATGGTATTGATGTCTCTAATAGATTTATTAAAATTGTCTGACACTCCTTCACATTCTGTTTCTATCCCAGGCAACCTAGTGCCTCTCACTCCATAGAGTTCCATTTAGGAGTTTCCCAGTTTGTTTTATTTTGAAAAATAAATTAAATCCTAAAAGGCTTGTATGGGCAGCCTCCACTAATATTTCAACCTTAATAAACCATTTTTCTTCTGAAACCCAGACAGAAGTTTTTGCTGTGGGATGCTCAGGAGCTTTAACAATAACGATCCAACCCATCCCATCAAGCATCTGTAACTTACTATTTTCTGTATAGCATCTATAACTCACAAATCCACTCTAGGTAGCTACATCCATTGTCTGCACACATCCCTCTTGATGCCTAAAAGCTGTGATGTTTTGAACATGAACTTCCCATATTCCATCCTAAACATTTGCTACAAAAGTCTTAAGACTGTCTGGAAGACCCTGAAGGAGAAGGGTTAATCTGGCTGGTTTGGTAGGTGCTAAGATAAGAGACGGTGTAAACCTACCTCTCACACATAGCCTGAGTACAAGCTGCTTTCTGCACAGAAGCTGTGAGATCAGAGAATTCAGCAGTTTTAATAACCAGCAGGTCTCCCTTGTCCTGCAGATTTATTCCTCCTGCCCAGTAGACCACCCATGCAGCTGAAGAAGAATCATGATCTCTGGGACTTGTGGTTAAAACATGCCAAGACCTCAATAACCTCCTGCTTCTTCCTTACTCCATGATACCCAAACTCCCCTAGGCACAGAGACTCACCACATGTATTCCATCTCAGACTCTTCTGAATGCATGGAAAACTTGCAATTTCACCTGTTCTGAAGGAGACACAGGAATTGTACACACTGCCTTAGGAATTTCCTTCACCCCCTGTTACCAACTTTAGTCTTAATTAATGGCTGTAAAGGGAAAGCATAAGAGAGAGGGGCAGAGCCCACAGTAAAATTCTCTTCACTCTCATCCCAAATGCTCCCACACCAGGTTTCAGAATCCTCATAATGAGTTAATTTGGGGATTTGACTAGCCATTCCTGGAGAGGGTAATTGGCTTATTAACAGACATAATGTTTTTTGCAGAAGCTTGCCAAGTTTTTCTCCTGTAGACAACAGAGATTTTAAAATTCCAGTTTCAGCTACAAGTGAATCTATGCATATTTCCAATTTTTCTATAATTCCTTATTCAAAAGCCAGTGAAGCTTTTAGTTAATCATTTTTTGATAGAATCACTGCATTTTTTCTAAAGGTGGAGATTCTTTAGCCTCTCGTGCATGATCGAAAAATTTCTAATACAGCACAGATACTTTTCTCTTTTTCAGTTTTTAGTTTCTGTTTTGTTAAACACTGCTCAATACAGTCTATGATCTTACCTTTCCAAGACTTTTTAACAGTTTTCAAGAATGTGATACTGCAAATCTTTTTCCCTTGGTTTTTGAAAAGCTTTTCAAAAAGATTGGAGCTTCAGCAGAATCACTACCAACTCTGACAACAAATTCTAGTAGTAGCTTTTACCGTATTGAAGTTATATAAATATTTGTAAAATCTGTATCTTCTATTTAAAGAGTTGGCTAAATTTTGTTAAAATTTTCTTTGAAATGTTTTAGTGGTTTGCATAAGTTTTCTTTCCTTGTCATTCCATAACCAGGTGTAAATATTAATCATAACAAATGTGGTTAACAGTAGGATTTATTCACAGTATAGGTAAGGATGGTTACTAAATAAAGCATTCTTCTTTTGACTTAGGACAAATTGTGTCTTGGGAACTGGGGACTAAGACACTGTTGCACCTGGGACTCAAAAATCATATTTTAAATCAATGATATAATCTGTTCAGGACTGCAGTATCTAATGGATTATCCTAAAAACAGGTTTGGTAAATGAATGCACTAACACTGACTGAGGTGCAAGAGTCAAAACTCCCAGAAACAGCAAGTAAAAGGATCTTCCTGCCCCTAGTATGATAGCATAGAATTTTTATTTTATTTTTTTTCCTAACAAAATGGTCTGTGTTTCCCAAGTATCATTTCTTTTGGAAAAACTGATAAGTACTTGATTTGTAACTGCTTCGTTTTTGCCCCATTCCTTTCTGTCCCCATTTCTGTGCAAGTCTCCAGGTAAAACAGGAGGTGTGCAAAAGGCATTGCTCACAACACCCTCGGTTTAGGATTTGGATTCTTTTTGGGAGGGACTCTATAGCACCTGATGGTGGCTTAACGTACCGTGACTCCCCAGTTCTCTGTGACATGATGCTCCATTTCTGCACTGTGCACACAGAAATTTCCCTGTGGCCCAATGGTCCCCATGCATTAAGTGGCTCACGGTGAAAGAGATGCTGCCTGGAGTCAGGCATGTGTTCAGGTGCTCCCTGCATCCTTCCTATCTACCCCTCATGAAACTGTGTCACAGGGTGCCTAACCTTTGTCTCTAAAGGAAAGAGAAGGTTATATCTTAGTGATTCTGTATTGCACCCTGGACAACCTCCAGATGCCAGCATCTTTTAAGGGGCTTTATAGGCAATCACATCATCGATCCTATGTATTTAGAGCCAATAGTCTTAATATTTTTTATAATGCCCAAGTTAAATGTAACCCCACCAACCCTTTGTGGATGGTCAAAAGTTTCCTTCTGTTTGATAGGGAAAGATTTGAGGACATTGGTACACACCAGCTCAAAAACACACATAGGGAGACATCCCCAGGTGTCCTTCACATTCCCAGTGTGTTATCAAAGTCTTATGTCTTGTTTTATGTCTTGTTTAGAACCATTTAGAGTCTCTCCTAAGCAAGTCAGAATCTAAATCAATTTGAATAGCAGACGTTTGTACAGGCCAATAAAGCAGTAGAAATTATGTTTCAGTTACATCACCCTAGTTTAAAAAAGCACAGACAATTAGAAATTTCTCTCTACTTTACAAAGTAAAATAATATTTAATGTGTTTATACTGTACTATCCATTTACTGTATTTTAGAGTTATTCTATTCTAATAGGAAACATTGGCATAACCAATATTAAACAATTATTTTTACATGATTCCACTCTAAAATTATTTTAGTGTTTGAATGTACACTAAAATGGTGTCAAAATTCTCAAGATAAGTGCAACCCATTGACTGCTATAAATAATTTAGCAATTTCCTTAACTAATTTAATTTGTTAAAAAATATGGTCTGACTTGTGGTAATTGTTTTAAAAATATTCCTATGATTTAAAATGAAAAAGGTTTTAAAATGAGACTCCTATCTGATTTTTAAAAATGAATTCCTATAATCAAATCCTCTTGTCAATGACTGATTTTGCAGGCAGAATAACTTCAGTTAGGTATTAACTGGGTTTTCTCAGCATGCTAAAAATATCATGGGTCTTCTTGAAGTCAATTTTCCAAGTACTTCACCTCTCATGAAGGCAAGATTACTCCCTTACTTTTCAGATGATAAAATTAAATTTAACTTATTTGAGGAGGAGATTCTCTTTGTTATTATGGAAAATATTATAGAAACATTTTATGCTTTTAAATGGATTCTACCCTCTTCATTTTCCCACTTGATTGGAAAAGTGTAACAGTAGGAATATTACTATGGAAGCATTTGGCATTTGTCTTGCAAACAATAGCAGGTGTTTAATTATGCATTTCAAAAAGACCATTGAAACTTTCCTAGCATAGGTCAGTGGGTCACACCATTAGAAAGATGCTCTTAGGGAAACCTGCATATATTATTTTTCTTTTTTGACTTACTGCATTATACTTACTGAAGAAAGAAAAGCAAAAAAGGAAAATATGTCGTCAACTATTTAAAAACTAAAAGAAAATAATTGAAAATATTTTCTTTCTGCAAAAGGTTCAGTAGGAAAATTTGCTATTCATAGAATTCTGAATTTTTCATTAGAAGTCATCTGATTTGAATAGAACTATATAAATGTAAATGAAATAGTTATTTTTAAATGAAATAGACCTTCCCTTGACAAAATGCAATGTACTGACTCTACAGAAACTTTTAGGAAGTTATAGGAGTAGCTGATTTGGCTCAGAAGCAGTACAGAGTAGATTTATTTTAAGGAATCATTAAATGCAGATTTCATAAACTATCATAACCACCTCAGAAAATACATAGAATAATAACATCTTACACAGTCGTCCATATTAAGGAAAAAAAAAAAGACGATGAAATATCAAAAGTAACCACATAATTTTGGATACAACACAGTAAACACACTCTTTTTAAATGGGATAGAAATGTTTTTAAGCCTCTGAGTACTTTGTGGAACACTGTCTACATGTATTGAAGTTCAGTGTCATGTCACATCACAAGTGGTGCACTTCCCAGCTAGTTTGGTGTAGACTATGCAATATACTTGTCTTCAGAGACTTGAAATGGAAGATTGGAATCTTCTTGATGTTTGATGGCTGAAGTTGCATTTATAATACTATTATATAAAAGGTAGGTACATATTCAGAAAAGTTATGCTAGTATACTGATCATTCTTTCTTTGACACATATCAGGTAAATAAAAAGGGTATGTTTATTTCTTGAAGAAACCCTTGTGGTACTTTGAGTTTGGTCTTAAATGTTAGAACTTGAGAATTTTAAAAACATATACATAGTGACAAGTTCTATTTTCACTGAGTGAAGAAAGCATTCATAATATCTGAAGTTCTCAAACATTCAGATTGTCAAACAGTAGCCTTTCTCCTACAGGAAGATTTCAGAACTGTTTGAGTGCTAATGACTTTTCAGTTATTGCAGGGATAGGTCTCAAGCTCTAGCTTCAGAAAGCAGAGAAGGCTATAGAAATTCAAAACAGCAAGAAGCAAGTAAAGGGATGTATTCTCTTTTCTAGGTCACAGCAGGTAGCGAGCATCAGACTCAAAAGATTGAGAAAAAAAAATACAGAAAATATGAAAACGAAAGCCACTTTTCATAGCTAAGAGGTATGATAGAGTCAAGACTATTTTGGCCTTTGATTTAATTCAATTTTTCTTTCTGTTGTATTTTAGACACTTTAAAATTCAGGAAAAATTAATATAAAAACATACTAAAGCATATATAAATCTAATTTAGTTCATTCATATGATTGCAAGTGTGGTATTTGAAATTCAATATTGAGGAAAAATATGTAACAAACTATCTTATGAAAAAAGAAAATTTATCACTTGTGAAAATTTTAGTTTTCAATACTGTTTCTCTTGGTAAGAATGTTAAAACCAAAATCTGCTACATGACCCTTAACTGGAAATTGACTGTAGGTGATTTGTGGTGCTTTAATTTTAATACAGACTTTAGAGAAAAAAAAATCAATTGGTGGATGAATGCCCAATAGACAGTACAGTCTCCACACTCTTTTTCCAAGTTTTTCTGAATAAAAAAATATTTCTGAGTAACATTATATGCAGTATTTGGCAAGCATCTATTTGAAACTAGTTTCATTACAGCATTCATATAATGAAATGCACTTTCATGGGTCACACAGTAAATATTAATAAAAAGAGCCATTAAAAATTATGCAACATATGCAAATTATGGTTGCTCTGAAAACTATGTTTGCGTCACAGTATAGTAGATTTCTTCAAAGTTTTTTCCTCTTTTATTTATTATTTTTTCTCAAACTGAAATTTGCAGTTTCTCCTAGTGGTTTTTTACCTTTTTCTGAACAATAATTTCCTTCAATTTTTTTTTTCCTCACATGCAGTACATGACTCCTTTCTGGATAGCTGCTTTCTGGATAGATTTCTGTGTATTTGTATACTCATCTACAGAATGAGTATATTTCTACTAAAGAATAATGGAGGATATTTTTATTTGCATTTTGAGGTTATCAAAAGAGAATTTGGATGCAAATTGACAAAACTGCATCTCCATAGGCTCAGTTTTGGAAAATCATGTCAAATTTATTACAAATATGAATACCAGACATTTGGATCAGCAGGTCTACACCAGAATTAAGCTAATAAAAATATTTTGAAGAATTTTCAAAACTGAGAAATCTTGAAGAAATTCTTCCACACCCCACTGAAATTAGAACTCTAACAAATATTTTTATATGAAATTGTATTGATAGTTCAGGTCCCCTTGGAAAGAGGTGTAAAAAAATTGGTTATGTTTACAATGTTGAAGACTTAATGGATGTTGTTTAACTCTAGCACCAAATTCCTATTCGTATTTATTGAGGCTACAACCAGTGGCATGTGGAAAGCACTCAGTTATTCACACAGAAAAATCTGAATGTAAGTCTACTAATTTTAATTTCTGCCAGTCAGATGATGGAAAGCATTCTCCATGGAAAGCCACTTAACTGGATGTTTTCATCTTCTGACCAGTAACACAAACCCTTTTGCTCTGAGAAAATTAAGGGATGTTATTTCTTTCACATATATATATCCAGTCTATGATATAAAGACTCGATTCAGGAAGCTTAAGTTAGACATTGACTTCTTGACTTGGCTAAAAACTAGTTGTTGCATTACAGAGGCTGCAAACCAAAGAGATCTCATCCTGAAGGAAAAGGTCATGCAGATTAGAGTGACCAGCAAACAGGTGGAAGCTGTGCTTAAAACCCTCTGTGTAGGGCAAGGGTGGGAGTGGGGTGCAGTTCATGCCTTTTTATCATCTTATAGGTTTGCATGTTTTACCTGGTGTATGTCCAAACTTGTTCACTTCTTTTCTATAATCATCTATACTGAGATTCAAGTGCAAAAGTTGCACATAAAAACTTACATGCTATTCATCACAAGAACTTTATTTACTGTTGCAAAGCCCAGTAATTGTGCTTAAATACCACACAATGCAGAGTCATATTCTTAAATACTACATAATGTTAGGCATATAGAAGACAGAGTAACAGATATTCAGATACAAGTTAATAATAATAGCAGCAACAATAGCAATCATAATAAATTTCTCTGAAAGCAAAACCATGTCCTATGTAAAAAATTTCCCTACGGAGTAGCTAGTATTGATAATGAAGGTAAGTAATTCCTCTCCTTAATGCAAGAGATGTGAAAATTTTATGAGCATTATCTTACAAAGATCAACCGTGCAGCCTAATAGTAGAATCAATATTTCTCTTTTTGTTTAACCATCCAAATCTGCAGGAAGTTACTATTTGTGAACATTTTATTTTGCTTAAAAAGTTATCATTTCCTATCCGAGAATTCACACACCTCTCAAATCTTTTCTTACTAATGACATGAGGATATTAAGACTACTGTAATTCTGGTGAACTTTTTTTAGGATAGATTGTCAAAAAAGGCAGTTCTGAATTCTTCACTGAAAAGTGGTAGCTGATTGACTTCAAATTACCCTACTTTTTTACAATGGATCAGCATTATAGAGAGTGACACCTTTTCTGAACATACAGTTTTAATGGGTACAGTATCTGAATCTGCTGAGAAGACAAATTTCAAGGCATTTTCTTTTTTTAGTTCACAGCTTGCACTTGGGCACTAACATCCATATTACTTTGGTTTTTTGCTTTGTTTTTTTTTTTTTTCCTTTAATTTATTTTGATAGAAGGGTAAGGCAGCTGGAAAAAATAATAAAAAGTAAAAATAAGTCAGTAAGTCCAAAAGTATGTTCCTGTTTTACACAAAATCTATGCTGTTATATCAACCTGATTAAAGCCTTCCTAGGCAACTCATATTTCATTTGCATCACATTTTACTGGATGCTTGCTTGCTGATATTAATGGCCTATAACTCCACCATCTCCCTTTAGGAGCTTCTCAGCCTATAAAAGTACTGCTTTCACAGCCAGCCTACATTACTCTCAGAGAAATGTATAAAAAAAAATACTTTTCAAATTGCATCATTTATCTACTGCTGTAAATTTACACAGTGCTTTCAAGGGAGACATAATCTTCCGTCTTAGTTTCCTACAGGCAAGGGCTTGGTCTGCACTTACAAGAGTTTACTTCTATAAGTATGTCAGATCGTGCAACCTTTTCTTAACCACTACAACTTCAGTAATAAAAAAATCTTGTATGGTAGCATTTATCCTAGCAAAACCACACTTGAAACAATATCTGTTGAAAGACACAAACTTGAACCCTTGGATGCGTATCTGTTAGCAAAATGAATGAATAAGGTGTCTAAATACTTTAGATGGCAGGACTTATTTAGCAATACATTTCCACTGAGCAGTGGCCCTAAATATCAGTGGATTTTCTGCCAAAATTGTATCTCTGGAAAAAAAATGAAACAAAGCTGCTCAAAAAAGAAACCTAAAATCCTAAAGGCCAAATAGCAGAGGAAAATGCGCACTGATAAATAAAAGTTATAGGAAACTTCTGTTTGGCTTTCAGTCTTGTATTATGTGCTTCCATTCCCTTTTTCAAGATACTCTTTCCAGAGCACTGAAAGTTGGTATTCCAGGCCTGAATATTCCAGGGTTGGTATTTTGTGGCCTGCTTCCATTTACAGGCTATACTTCACATGCTTTATCAACACTCCTGCTTATTCAACTGTTGCCTCATTCTGAAAACTCTTGAATTCTCAGTCACCATCACCTCCTCTTCATAACCTTGCCCTAAAATGCACACTGAAAGCTAGCAAAATTTTGCTGAAACTCTACACTGTAAAAGCAGCATTTGAGTTGTTTTTCCACTTACGCTTACGAAAATGACCAGCCATTTACCTGCATCTCTGCTGTTTGACATGTGTGCATTACCATCTTTTCCACTACCACTTGTGGACAGACCACTGCCATCGCTGGGAGTGGTGAAAACAAGTGGCAGTAAGTGGGTGAGGGGAGTAGTTCCTGCCCTTTAGTCTTTTCTGAATGTGCAGTCCCACATATTCCACAGCATGGAGGCGGCAGGCAGTGTAAACTGGTTATATCCTACCTCCCACAGCTGTGTAGGATTTGATCAGGAACACAGTGACTTTGTCAGCCCCATGACAGCCATTGTGGAGATAAAAGTACATTGCAACAGATGGATATTTGTAGCAATTCAAGTCCATCTCTAGACGAGAAGGTTGGTGGGGACATTATGACTTAGGAAAATATATTACTCCCCCGGAAACTCTCCAAGGTTTATTAGAAAAGAGCCAAAATTTATCACAACATGCTAAATTACATATTAATGTCTTAACAGCTGATGTTTAAGCATCCAAGGAAAGCATCAATTCTGCTTTCATTTTTTGTGTGAAGCACCTAGAGGAGTACTGAGAAATCATAAAAATAAAGAATTGCTTCCAACAGCGGGATAAGAATATATTGTTATTTGCTATTCTGCATTATCTGGTATTCAGTACCATGCCAATTTGTACCATTATTCATCACATATGTATTTGATTTTTAGAAGCTCTTCTTACCTCCTCTGAGAAGTTCAGTTGCCACATTTGAAATCTAAAAGCTTTGTTTTAGCAAAGATAATATTTTGCATGTAGACATGCTCCAGGAGGTGTGTTATGTTCTTGAAATATGTTTAAACAGCAGCTTAGACTCAATTGTAGAAGGTACTGGGCAAACTGTTCACAGTGTATAATTCACTTGGCATATATAATCTTTCATTTGTAAATTGTCTCTGAGCAGCATTTGATTTATTTCCATACTCAGAATTGCTCATCTATAGCTTGACTCACTGCCTGCTTCTGAATTACTCTTATAAAATCTGTACCATTTTCTTTTATGCATGATGCAATCCCTACCCAGATCACATGACATTGTTTCTTTTCCCTCAGTGGATAACTACAGCCAATTTAAAAAAAAAAAAAAAAAAGGTAACAAAGAAACTAGGTTAATCAGAATCACAGAATGACAGGTTGGCAGAGGTTGGAAGAGATACTGGGAGGGCAACTGGACCAGTCCTCTTGTTGATGCAGGACCACCTAGAACCATTTACAAAGTTGAAAAATTCTTATGAGGGTGATACTTTTTTAGTTAATAGTCTAGGTTCAATTAATTTTTCTTTCCCCTCAGTATTAGTCATTTGCAGTAGGGCTTTATGAAAGAACATGCTGAAAAAGCTGCTATTTTATTTCTGATTTTATTATAAGCTTAAATTTTCTTTGGTTTATATTAACTTATTAGTTAATATGTTTTAGGAAAGAAAAGTGTATAGTAACAAAGGACAAATGTCTTTTGATTAATATTTAATAAATTCTATTTATAAGATTTCCACTGTGATTTAATAACTGTGGGATTATTTTTATGTTTTTCTTTAAACACCCCAATTTAGCTACTCCAAACCAGAACATCACATTCTTTAACCAATGTGAAACAAACTACACATTATTTCATGTATGTTGGATTCATAATTCTATAAATTAAAACCTTAAGTAAATGCTTTGTCAATAAGCCTTGAGACCATTGGTAAACTTTCTGTTATATGGAAAACAAACTCCAAGATGACAGTAAGAAAAATGATTTTATTTTCAATTTAAAAATTCAATTAGCATATATTCAATAATTTCCTGAGAGATATCATAGCAATCTATTTATTCCAAATTATTTTTACACAGTTGTTTTCCCTATCTGAAACGTTTTAATTAAAATTACATTTAGCAACTACAGTATTCCGATAGGGAGTGTTGTCAACTGTACTGCAGAAGCAGGAGTAAGTATCTTGGGGGAAAAAATTGCTGAATGTGGTTACATAACTAAATAAAATATAATGTCCTATAGCTACATCATTATAAGGTCCAGACTTCTAGCTCTTGCTTAATCATGAGAGGTTTTAATTTTTTGTTTTTCATAAGTTGTTACTGCTTCCCTTTTCATCATGCTTAATAAGGAGACATAGGTGACTTGAGATCATTCTTTTCTTCAGATCGCCAAAACAGAATAATCTATCGAGAGTAAAACATCTCATAACACAATTTTACTTTGAGTGGATGGTATTTTCAAAACACTAAAAAAAAAAAAAAAAGAAGCCTTTTAATTTTTAAAAGCTAATGTTTTCCAAGCCCTGAAAACCTTCCTTCTTTTCAGTATTCAAACACTGAAGGAAAGTTAGGTCATAGTCAAATAATCTTATGGAACTTTGGAGCCAACAAGGTACAGTTGCTTGGAAGTCATGGGCTAGAGAGTCAGTTTGATTGATCTGGCAGGGTTTCTAGATATATTTTCAAATTAATAAAAATGAAATGTCTCTGACTTACTTTGCAATGAAGTTTTCCTGTAGCAGCAGCTGCCCTTGTGTGTGCCACTTACTCTGCTTTAATGGGCCTTTTTTATGTAGCTGACAGGTTGAGAAATTGAGAGTTTATTTCTGCTGTTCTATGTTTCTGTTTTTGTTTGTGGTTTATATAATTCCAGAAGAAACAGCATAGTGTTTGTAGTGATTCTATAGTGTTAAGAAGCCATTCATTCTTACTTCCCAAGTTTCGGAAGGGTGCCCATTAAAGAAAAATCAAAGACGTTGGAAAAGGTCAGTCTTTCAAAATGTAAATGCAGGTGCAAACCTCATGCTGTTAGCCATCTGTCATATTGATTTCAAAAATTCAGTTCAGTTGCAGTGTTGGGCTTTAATAAATTTGACTTTGACAGACACTTGAGATTGATTTAATGTAGTTATTCAGCACATACAAGGCAGAATACAAGCATGTTTATTTACTCTTGATATGGCAGGTTTTTGATATGAGCTGATGATGTAGTCATGCTGCCAACTCCAAGTCTTCTGCTTGTTGCCTTGGCAGCCAAAAAAAGGATTGATAAGACACCTAGGGCTTCTTCTTACAATTAGCAAACTTTACCAGTATAATCTCTAAGTTGGTAAGGTGGAAAAAACTAATTAATTTCATATGGTATTAATAATTAAAGCGTACTGAGGGAGTGCAAGCATGTGGAGAAACTTGGTATAAAACTCTCAACTGAAAAACACTAGGACAGAACACCACCTACCATCTGTTAGATTGTAACAAAATAGTCTAGAATATATTATTAATATCTCAACTTTTCACCCACAAATTGATATTTCTCAACTTTGTCCTTGCACCAAGTCATCATTCGGAAGATATATAAAACATACAAAAGTTTCTTTAGGATAGTCCTTCTGTATCTACTTCAGCTTTCTTAAAATTTGTTTGGTAGCAGAAACACCACATGACTATTAATTGTTAATTTTCCTTTCTGCAGCACTTCTTTGAAAGCCAAAATAATAAATTGGCCCTGAAAAATGCACTACCATCAACATTAGAATAGATAAAGAATATGATGGTTAAAATTTAATAAAGTCTATTTGTTTTCTGCATTCTTTTGTCAGTTTCAAGTTCTATACAACTACCACAAGAGGATTTTCCCACTGCATGAGGTACTTTAGTCTTTGAAGATTTGTTTAAAGTAGAGTTGGGGATTTTTGGTGTAGACACTTGGGTTTCAGTCAGTCACTCAGAGGTTCCTTTTATGGATAAGAACAGAAGTGTGAACTCTGACAGCAGAATTGATCTGATTTATGCTAAATACCGTAAGAGAAGATGACTCTCAGGTACTGCCAAAATATAAGGCAGCCCATTTTCACCCAGAGTTATCTTTCAGGGTATCTTCATTCCCTGTTCCGATGAGACTCCCTGAGGAGTTATCTCAGGTAAGTATATATTAAGTGATATCACCTTCCTTTTCTACATCTTCGTAGTATCATAGAACCACAGAATCATAGAATGGCCTGGGTTGGAATGGACCTTAAGATCATTTAGTTCCAACCTTGCTGCCATGGGCAGGGACACCTTTCAGCAGACCAAATTGTTCAAAGCCACATCCAACCTTTCCTTGAACTCTTTTAGGGATGGGACACCCACAACCTAACCTAATCCTTCTTTAGACAATTCTAAAAATCTTCATATGCTTCTTTGTGTTGGAAACTCTTAAATTCAGCAAGATTGGTTCAGTTGGCCATCAGACCATAACCCTAGAAAAACCTAGGAGGGTTTTTTATCCAAAGGGACAAATTATCTTGTCCTTATTATGCATGTTCCTAATATTCAATACCAGTACTTTTTGCTATAAAACTCTAGAGGCATGCTCTTCTTCTCACTCATTGGCAATTGTGGAAACACAATGGTTGGAAAAAGATATCTAGATCATAATCTTAAAGCTCCCTTTAACACTGTCCATAAAACCAACTTTGTAAGTCAAATATATCATTCATAAACTCAATCAGCACAAACCAATGTGTTAATTTTGGCTCATTAGCTTTTCTCAGCCCTAAAACAAATGACTGTTAATTGAATTCTACTATTATTAATGCTACCGTATTTAGATAAGGTATAAATAGAATATAAAAATATTTTATTTTAATGTACAATTTTTAAAGGTTTTATAAAGACAAAAATAAATTTAGTATCTCATGATTGGAATGGTGAAAAAATTGGATTTCCCTGGTTTATATACATTAGGCTTCAGACATTTCCTCTGTTTTTTCTCAGTCCATGATTCTAAACTGTGCTACCTGCAGGATTCTTATCACGAGAGATCTCTTAATATCTTGCTTCTTCTGTCAATGAAGAGTAAAAATCTATTCAATGTCTGTAGTGGAAGGAGATCCCAGCTGAAAAAGAGATAAGATTGCAAGAGAAATACACAACAGGAGGAAACACATAGAAAGTTCACTCACCAAGAATGTTCAGGAGAGAAATAGAATCTTGTCTTGCATTTATCCATCCTAATTTTGGGTTAATATCTGGTGACAAAACTTGTTTTCAAATATTGCTTTTGGTTACGAAGCGAAATAAAGATGACAACTTCACGCTAATTTAAATTCATATTGCGTATTTTTTTACTTATTGTGATTTAACCCTGGAGGGTAGCTCAGCACCACCCAGACACTCACTTCCTTCTGGTGTAATAGGGAAGAGAATCAGAACAGTTAAAACAAAAAAATTCAGAGATTAAGATAAAGGCAGGTTAATAGTTAATAGAAAATGATGCCCAAACAATGCAAAACAAGGAACTCACTCACTGCTTCCCATCCACAGAGATGTTTGGCCATCTCCAGGAAAGTTGGGCTCTACCACACACAGCAGTTGCTTAGCAAGACAAGCACCATGAAGTGTGTACCCCACTTTCCTATTCTTTCTCCATTTTGTAATGATGAGAACAAGGTGGTTTGGGAAATCCTTTTGGTCACTTGAGTAAATTACTCCTCCTGTGTGTATCACCAGTCTCCTCACTGGCAGGGCACTGAGAGGCAAGAAAGGATCATAGAATCATAGAATGCTTTGGGTTGGAAGGGACCTCAAAGATCACTTAGTTCCAACTTCCCTCCCAAGGGCAGGGACACCTTCCACTAGACCAAGTACTCAGAACTCCATCCAAGCCAGCCTTGAACTCTGCTAGGGATGGAGTACCCACAGATTCTCTGGCAAACCTATTCCAGTGTCTCACCAGGTTCGCAGTGAAGAATCTCTTTCTAATCCCTAATCTAAATCTGCCCTCTTTCAATTTAAAGCCATCATACCTTGTTCCATCACTGCATACCCTTATAAAAAGTCACTCTTCAACTGTTGTAGGCCTCCTTTAGGTATTGAAATAAGACTTAAGGTGTTAATAAAAAGTTGGACCTTTCTCTTTTTTGGGCTAAAAGACCTTGATTCTGTGCAAGAACTGTCTGGCAGTGGCTAAATCATGCTGGTATTATCAATAATGTTTTCATCACAAATACGCAACATACTGTCCTCTGTGAAGGGTTTGAACTCTCTCCCAGTGTGGATCAGTAGATTAGTTGTTGAGTTGTTTTTTTTAAAATAAATTAGGCCTTCTGGTAACACGGGACATGTAAAGTTGTCTTAAACCAGACAGCATTTTGTTAAGGAGTAGGAAATATATTTCTGGATATATTTCTAGTAGTCAAACTATTCCCTTAAAAAACCCAAAAAAGGAAACATAGGAAAAAATCCAAAACAAAACGAAATCAAGAATACTCAACCTTCTCAAAGAAACAAAAATGATGAAATACAAAGAAAAGGGGGAAAACCCTATCATTTTCATTCCCAATCATAGAGATCTGCTTCAGGCTCTCCTGAACTTCTGGTATTTTGTTTGTTTCAACAGATTTTGGATAGCTTATTTCCAGGTAATTCTTGAAAAAAACCTTCTAGAATCAAACATTAGTCTTTTGCATACCTAATCAACAGAATCATCCTCGGAAAAGTAAAAAGAAAGAAAATACCACTATAGAAGTTCTGAAAACAGAGGAGAGCTAAACTCTGACACTTTCATTCATGAGAAAATGAATCTTTTTCACTCTTATTCCAATATCTGTATAGTTTTCAAAGCAAATAATGGTGGAGTGAATATAATGATAGCACAGAAATAAACTGCTACTGTCATGTTAACTCTACTGAAAAATATTTCTAGAGACACAAATGCCATAATTTTATCTATGACATAATAGAATGCATCTATTTAGATAGACCTAAGGGGAAAATTCCAAATGAACAAGCGAATAAAAATACTCACCAAAAGCAAAAATTATTTATCTAGCACACTATGCAAAGTGCTAGGGACTCCTAGACACATAGTTTGGTTTTGTTATTCTTTTACAAGACATTCAAATGCAAATTTTTTTGTTTGTTTGTTTTTGAACTTGTGTTCAACTTCCAGCCTAAAATTAAAAAGCTTTGTTAAGTATTCAGGTTCAAACTGGTAGCTTTGGTCCTTTTGCTTCCCCCTCACACAGTCACCTTACCTGGAAGACGATTTGCTTATAGTAAGAAACTATATTGATAAAAAAAGAACATAAGATTAAATTTTGTAGTAAAAAGGAGAACCTCCTAACAGTGTCTAAATCAAATCTAGTCAAGATATTCTGGCTCTTCTTACAGCAATATGAAAACAGTAGATTTTTAACAACAATGACCCAAAATATATATAGCTACAGATAATATGGAATTGCTTCAGACATAATTGGATGCCATGAAATATACACTTACATGTTAGTGTAGATTATGAATTCTAACTGCCTTGCTCCCACAAACATGTCTATGATGAAAATAATTTTTACTGTCCAGAACAGTGTATTATGAAACCAATTTTAAATTATCTACTTAAGATGCCTAGTTAAGGAAGAGACAAAATTCAGCTTTGGAAATGAATTATTCTTCTTCTTATCCAGGGAATTTAATTAACAAACTATCTGTAAGTTAGAAGAGCCTCTATTTGGTCAGATAAATCTTATGGCCTTCTTGAATATCACTATTTTAGGAGAGCATATTCCACATAGAAACATACGGAAATTGATATCAAAATGGGGGTTTTATTTTGAAAAGAGCACTCACATTAAAAAAAAAAAGTTATCATTTCTGAGTTTTTTAGAGTGAGTAATAAAAAATCTGATTTTTAAATTTGAAGGGAGAAGACTTAGATATGTTTTGGACTAACTGAGATGAAAACCACACTTTCATGGCAGAGTTACCAGTTAAATTAGGCAAGTCACAGCATTAAACAGATAATAATTTGTAGCTAATCAGAGAGATACAGAGAGAGGGAGAGAGAGAGACAGACAGAGACAGAGACAGAGGCTGAGGAACAAGCTACAAAATTGCCTGTGAAACTTAATCCTAGAGTGAATGTACTACAACACAGAGAGTCAAACCACAGTGGTATTAATTATATATACAAGGCAAAAGTGAAACTGCATCTGAAAATCCATGGCTATAGTTATTCCCACACATTCCAGGAGGTTTGAAATTGCTACAGAGAAATTCTGTAAAAGTAGTCAGTAAAAAAATAGAAAAATAAATCAAAAACAACTCAAGTTTTGACATTAGAGAAATTATAGTGAAGAGGCAATATGATACATCTTATCTGAAATACCATGAATGGGCAAAAATAAATTAAGTAAAATTAAAATTAGAGTAGACGTAGATGACTTTTTCAGGATCCAAGAAAAATGGAAAAATGTTTAGTAAGTGTTTGACAAATCTAAGTTTGCAAGTTGACTTCCAATCTTTAGATTAGTGTGTTTCTTTAATAACACTCCATACAGGAAAAGTGAGGCCATAAAGGTGGAGTTTAAAATAAGCTTATGACAGGAATTTTTTTTTTTCTATTTTGAAATACAAAATGCTGTATATAGAATTATTTACTGATTAAGTAAAAAAAAATGAAGTGACTCTACAGAGCCTCTGAGATTTCCTTATGAAATCTCAGTTATTTTCTGTCAGTTTACACTGACAGTGGCAAAACATTTTTCTTTCTTTTTCAAATAACTCTAAAGATAAAAATTTTGGTTTCACTGGGACACTAGAACTGATGTAGAGGGTAGGACAACATATATATTAACTTGGTCATAAAACACAGGGAAGAAATAACAATGCAATAAGGCATTGCTTTGAACAATTGCATAATAGTTTTACAAAAATGATTTTAATATTTCTATCGATATCATATTCTACAGATTCAAAGCGGCTCCAAGACAGAGCACAATTACTTTAATTGGGTGCCAACAATTTTATTTAATTAAATTTTAGTTCATTAGCTTAGGGACCTAAGGGACTTAGGTTCTTCAGGTGTCTAGTTAATTTTAACTCTGCTTTCATCTGATGGAAACTGAGCTTTCAATGTCTAAAATATTGCAATCATATATACACAGGTTTACATTCATCATTTTCACATTAACAGCTTGCCCCCATTCTATAAACTTAAAATGTTTTTTCAGAATTTTGTAATAGCTAACAGCTAAGAATGTAAGCAGGTAATATTTTTTCCAGTTAGTGCCATCAAAATTAGGCAACACTCTAGAGGTATTAAGATCCTCAGTTTGGTTATATATGCCATGTGAAAATTTGTGAGTCATTTATTCTAATATTTTAAACAGATTATTTGATTAAGTCATTCCACTGAGATCATGAGCATTGGTTACAAAAGAAGACACTATTCAGTGTAACTCATGATGGCAAAATACTTAAGTGTATGGAAAATGAATTTTATAAAATAAGTGATATATCACTTGGCTTTCATTTGTTGGGAAGTATGTGTTAGTACAGCAGGAGAAATATGTAAAGTTTTTTCAGTCACTATTGTAGTGATTTCAAATGAATCTCAGTAAAGAACAGAACTAACATGTAAAAAAATGAATGTGTAAGTAATATACATATTTCTTTTGCTATTGCTGAATTCTTATTTCAGTTAATAAGCCAGAAGTTATCAGCAGTCCATAAATGAAGACTACTTATTGTCTTAGCTCATGCCTGCATTGCTCAGGGCAGCTCTGGGGAAAGCTCTCTCAGGGAAGAGTGTAAAGTGAAGAATGGTGGGTATGTAGACATTTTACATGCAAAGTGAGTAGCTAAAGGTAAGCCAGGCAGCTAATCAAACATCTTTAAAGCCTGCATTTTATCTGATTGAGTCAACATTCATAGAAAAGAGTTTGGCAGGTGAAAATTAGGGAGAATAGCTAGCTGTCCAAAGAAAATTGCTTTTTCAATTCCCTGTAAATTGTTCTGCTCTAGAACAGTATTAGAAGCAGACATTCAAGCTGAATATAAAAGATGTTTCAGTCTTTAAAAAAGGGCAAGAAAGTGAGTGGGAAAAAAAGATGAGTCTTCACACACTATTATTGTATACTACTGAATCCCAAGAAAAATACTACAGAAATAAGATATGTATTATACACTGAGTATGCTAATTGTACAAGTGTGAGTAGTATAATGTATTTTATTTCTTTAAAATATATATCTCCTTGTTGTGTATTACTGCATATGCCTACTAGTACCCTTATTTGCACAATCCAGGTGGTTAAGAGTTCACTGACAAACTTTACTGCACAAATGCATTTCTATGAAGTTTTTTAGATAATATATACCTGCCCAAATTACTATACTTTGTCTTTAGCTGCATTAATCACCAAAGATTCAGTAAGTAAATTGAGATGTATGGATTTATATCTACTGACTATCTAACTTCATCGTATACCTTGACTGAGAATACTCTTAGGAAAGGGCTAGAGAAACCTTTTTCTTTTTCTTTTCTTAGTTCTGGAACACCAGGTAAAGGTCAAAGAAAAATAAGAAATTGAACATAGAAACTGCTATGCCATAACTGTAATGAGTCAGTAGTTCAGAAGTCGGTGATGTAGCTAACTGTGTATTTGACAGCCTTCTGAATTTTTAGCTGAAATGACCATGTACCTATTTACAGCTTGGCAGTTCTGGGGAGAATTTCTGTCAGAAAAGAAAGCTGTAACAATTGCTCTTCCATCTACCAATATAATCATACTTTTGGAAACAGTTAAAGAGGTCTGGCTATACATTTTGCTTCATCAAAATAGAAATGACAGACAAGAAAGAACAGAAAATTTTAAGTCATTGTCTCCCATCTCTAAAACATATATCAAGTCTGAGCACTGACATAAATAAATAAATTCAGACTTATCTCAATGAAGATGGCCATCTGAAAAATAGAGATGAAGAAAAAGTGGGGGCATTCAATGCTTTTTTTTTGCCTCAGTCTTTAACTATACTAATAGACTTTAGGCTGCCCAGGTCACTAAACTGGAATTACGAGTGTGCAAACAGTGGCTTTCCTTTTGTGGACACTGAAATTGTAAGGGAGCAGCTTTATCAGCTGAATCTTCACAATATCAACAGCGCCCGATGGGATTCATCCCACAGTACTGGAGGGTGTGGAGGAAGTGGGTGTTATGGCTAAACCACTCTCAACCATCTACCAAGGTTCCTGGGACTCTGGGGAGGCTCCTGAAAGACAACCAGTGTTATTCCACTGCACAAAAAAAAGCAGGAGGGAAGACCCAGGTAATTACAGACCTGTTATTTTAACTTTATTTTCTGGAAAAAAATATGGAACATATTATACTTGGTGCTACTGAAAGTCATTTAAAGAATAATGCAATCATCAGGCACAGTCAATGTGGGTTCCAAAGGGAAAGTGCTTTTTAAATAATTTGAGACCCTTCTATGATTAAGCTACTCACCTATTGGATGGAGGGAAGGCAATGGATGTAGTTTTTCTGGATTTTACTCAGACTTTTGATACTGTTTCTTTCAGCATCCTTCTGGAGATGTTCTCCAACAGTGGGATAAGCAGGTTCACTGTGCACTGGGTGAAGACTGGTGGAAGGTCAGGGCTCAAGGGGTTGTAGTGAATGGAGCCACATCTGGCTGGTCTAGTGGAAGATGTCCTTGCTCCATGTTATACGGAAGCTGTAATTAGAGGATCTTTAAGGTTCCTTCCAATGCAAGACATTGTATGATTCTATGATAGTTCTCCTTTCACCGCATTCTACTAAATAAGGGGGGATGTGAAAGTTTTGTTTGTAGAACACAGTGTTCCTTTGCACATAGGCCAGAGGAGACAGCTCTTTATAAGAGGGTTTTCAAGCAGTTCTCCATCTCTTGATCTGAATCCAAATTTAAAAATTAATTTAATATTTACCTAATTTTCCCTTAAGCTCATTTAAGGACTTCTCCGAGGTTTGGTTTGATTAGTTTTGGGATTTTTTCTGTTTCTTTGCTTGTTTGTAATACTTAGATGCTTTATCACACATTAGCCTTCTGCAGTCTTTTCCTGTCTGTATTGTAATTCCCTCTTTTTGCGGTGTTTAGGGGTTGGTGTTTTTGTTTTTTTTTACTCTGTCTGCTTCCAGCAATAAGGAAACAAATTCCATTTTTCCTTGTTTTTTGCCGTCTTTTACCTATTTCAGTATCTTCTTGTTAATATAAAGGAAAGGCATGTCCCAACATATGCAAACCAGATCAAATATCTTATTGCAGCACTTGGTTGAATATCAGCTAATTGGAAAAGTTGCTCAGCTGGAGTACAGTCTGAGATGTATAAATAATGGATGTATCCATTTTATCTTTTCAGGAAGACTCAGTACAGTTCAGTACTGAAGTCCCTGCACCTTTTGTACCTCAAACACTGTCAAAGTATTTTGCTTCATATTTAATACCAGAAATTCACAGTCATCCTGTGTATTCTGTACACGGAAGGGTGGTCAATGAAGTCTAAGATCTCTTCACAGATATCTCTGTCAAAGGACTCAAAATTTATCCTCTGTCTGCTCACAAAGTAACATTCTGCTCAAGATAAAAGGTATAGCAGTGTAAATAATGAGATGAATGACACCTTGCACCAGTCAGGTGGAGGGGCTAATTCACTCTAGCTAAAAACAGAAAATAGTAAGAAAAAATGATCAAGAAAGGCAGTGCTGAAACTATTTAACCTTACAAACATCTGAGAGCTTTTTTCTCTTATTATGCTTTTAAAGCACTACTGTTATAATGCATTATAGGGGGATCAAGGCTGTTAGATCAGCTCTTATTACTCGCTATTAAACATGGTATTTCTGAATTTTTGATTTATTTATGGTTTTCTAGAAATTCAAGGAACTCATTCTAAATTTAGTAAGAGGTTTATATGATTAGGCTATCAAATTAAAGCAGGAGTGAACTGAACTCAAGAAAGTTTTGATAGATTATTCTGACAGCATGAGGGTTTCTAGAGCTGACAGATGGCACAATGTGTATATATAAGTACATGTATAACATGTACACTCTGTTCAAACTCTCAAACATTTACCATCTTGTACATATCTTAAAGGTATTCAGATTAAAATTAATATTAAGGTTCAGGCATGATATAGAGACCAAATAATTGCTATATAACTGTGTGCAGAAAATACCCAATAATTTATGCTAATTTTAAGATCAAATATTAGTATATTTTTGAGGCTAGACTTGCTCTAAAAATTAGATTATGATACCTCAATCTATTTTACTGTCTAACATAATATTTCAAAGTTTCTATGCACTCCAGAATGACCAGATATTTTTCATTAGTCAGGACACAGAAGCTGAAATATGTTGTATTAATATTACATTTATAATTTCAAGATATGCAACAATTGATGCATTTAAAATTCTACAGGGATGTCTGAGATGTTCTCAAGCTTCATTTTAGTTTGAACTTTCCAAGGTCTCTCTTCCTACACTGAAGGAATTGTCCTCACCACAGGGCAAAAATACTTGTTCTTCTAGGCTTATTGTGAAGGGAAAGAGACCCAAAAGACAAAATCCCCCAAAGAAAACCACAGCAAAATTTGCATTTTACTGAACTGTTAGTGCATTTGTAGATACTAAGATTCAGGCCAATAAGCTCAATTTCATCCATACATCTAAATCTACATTTAAATCTTCACCTGTCTTGTCTATAGCTTTTATATTTTTTGTGTATTTTTTAACACACTTTCAGACTGTTTGGACCATCTGATTAAATTTTAGAATACCCTATATTTAGAAGAATTTTAAAAAATTATTTAATCTTTAGAAAAGCATGAAACACAAACTCATGAAATAAGAATATCAACAATTGTATCAACGGCATAACCTACTTCCTTTTTGCATACAGTATTGACCTGTCTTTTCAAGAAATTTTTTTTTCTCCTACATTCAATATTCTACTGTTAAAGATAATAAAAACAAGAAGAAAAGCCCTTTTAATCAGATTTATCCAAAACATTGAAATCTGCTTGCTGAAATAATGCCATTTTAATCAAGTCCAATTGCCTGCCTATGAAGACTAGATACCTTTTTAGATCCTTAGAGTGTCCAGCATACTAGATTGAGAAGTTTTTCTGAGGCACTGAAAGAGCAGTTATTCTTGAGCTGATTGAAACTGTGTTTGGACCCCTTATGGTAGTGGTCTAACTATTCATACTACATTTTAGATTCTAACTTTTTCTAACACAGAGTGAATTAAGTAACACAGGCTTTCATAACAGTTTGTAATTTGAGACTCTTATCTTGAATCCTTGTATCTCCAGATAAGACCATCCAGGAAACAAAAAAAAATAGAAGAGCAAAAGAAAAATAGAAAAATAAAAAAAAAATTAGTAGAAAATTAAAATGAAAAGACACAGGAAAAGGAAAAGAAGAAGAAAGGAGGGGAAAGGGAAATCAAAGGCTTGTAGAGGAGCAGCTGTGTTTAGTAACTTGAGGAAGCGTAGTTGATTGAAATACACAGAATCATCCTGCAAAAATCTGGTTTTCAGAAAACAGTAGAATTTCATTATAATGTTAAGCATTTAAAAAAAAAAAAATTAGTCTAAACTTTGCCACACAAAATATTTTGGGATGTAAGGCAGAATTCTCAGGGAACACTGGCTTGAGTCCTGAGGTAGCAAGATACAATTTTGTGTTCACAAGGGGAAATGACAAAGACGTAAGGAAGAAGGCTTTGATGAAGATCTGCTCACAAACAATTTGAATTATTATCTAGTAGGAACATAAAATTTGACAGTAGCATTATACTTCACAGATAACCCTGTCCACTGAATAAATGTTATTTTCTCAAGCAATATAATGCATCATGCAATAAAAAGAAGTAGGGATGGAGAGAAGACAGGTTTGGTTATTTGTGCAGAATTCCCTTAGGCATTTTCCTCCAATAGGTGTAATTCTTTCCGAATCTATAGCTAAAGCAGTGTACTGAAAGAGATAAAATCCTCAGGGTATCTCAAATTAATTACTCCAGTTCATAAAAAGAGCTCCAATTCCCAAGTAAATATGTGCCTCAAACCCATTAAACAGTAACAAATTGGCCTAGAGATCAACTTTGAGAACAATAAAATTTATGTGGTTATTTCTTAATTTTGAAACAAAGTAGTTCCTGACTAAGAAAATAATAAATAAATCTGTGTCTAAAATCCATAATATTTATGGGATATGGGAATATGTTATACAAAAAAAGATCACCAGATCATTTTGGTTAGTGGAAGCCAGAGTTATTTCCAGCTTAAGGGCTCTGGCGGCAGAAAGCACGTGGAGAACATTGTGGTTATAGCTTTTCAAGCATTTTGTTACCAGGATTTCCCCATAAGGATTATATCCTGGTTTTGCTGCGCAGAAAGATATCAGACCTGTTCCTGACAGCATGTAGCCAACATGTAGATGATGAGCTCATTAACTGCATCTCTGGAACACCTTGCATTGGCAAAGCTACTGCATGCTCCTCCTTGGCAAAGACTTGTATTTTCCTGAATTGTGGGGATTCTGAAAGAATAGAGCATTGATATTCCTACTTGTCCTTGCTAACAGATTAGTACCCTGAGGCATAAATGAAGCTCAGTCTACACAGCAGCTAAAGACATAGTTCTTTTTTTTTATTATTTCTTCTTTTCCTTTTTTGTATCATGAGAAAGTGCATAAACCACGATGTCTTTGTTTAAAAATGCAACTAAAATATTGGAAGGTCCATTTCATCTAAATTTGTATTAGTATTAGCTTGATCCTTGTTCCTCCATTTTGGACTTTGTGAACACCTGAGCATATAAACCCATCGGATTCTCCGCTTTTGGGGAGACCTTCACTACCAAGAGCACCAGCTGGAGAGGATCAATGGAACATAGTCAGGATCAACAGAGTGGTGATGTTTTCCTTATTCTGTCTCTGTCACCCTTTTTCCATCCCTCCACCTATCTTCTATTTCTTTCTTTCTTTCTCTCTCTCCCTCTCATATTTACTATCAAATAAAACCTGTGCTATTGTCACCAGTATATGGTCTTGTTTGCACCTTACTTCAGGCAGAGGCATTTCTAAGAACTTTTATAAACAGATCATTGCAATGACTCGGCCGTTGTTGAGCAGTGCTTACCCTAAATCAAGGACTTTTCAGTTTCCCTCATTCTGCCCGTGCAGAACAGCTGAATAACCCAGAAGGGAGCATGGGCAGGACAGATGACCTGAACTGACCAAAGACAGTGACTTCTGTGAGAATGAGAAGTATATTAATAATGAAATTTTTCAAACATAGAATTAATTTTAGAACATAAAATAGATGAAAATAGATTTTTTTCTGTGTTGTAACTTTGAATTGATTAACTGAAATGTAAGTTTCATAGAAAATCAAATAAATTATATTTTTTCTAAGGTTTTTTTTTTTTCTTGATTGGTTGGTTGGTTGGTTAGTTGGTTGGTTGATTGGTTGGTTTTTTGCAACATAGATTTGCAAAAAGATTGCAATCATATGCATGATTCTTTTGCTGTGTAATCATCTTGCTTGAGATTTTCTTTGGTTTTCATAAATTATTTTAAAAATCTTCACACAGAACAAGCTGCAGTTGTCATAATCAGAGTCTGGCCTAGAATCTTCATCAGAAATATGGCCTGTGTTTGGGTTTTTGTAGTTTTGTTTAGTAATTTTAACTTTGTTTTCATGCTGGGTCATTGAATTCATGTTACTGGCAAGTTCTTTTCAGTGTATGACTCCAGCATCATCCCAATTGCATTGACCCATTAGATTAATTCAATTCTAAGCAATCAAGAGATAAATACTTCTTAAGTGAGATAACAGTGCAAGAAGGAGAAATTTTCTTTGCACTTCTTTTTGATTAAATTAACCTGTTGTGAGAGAACACCTTTCAATCATATGAAAAAGACACAGACTTAAATCCACACAGTTTACAACAAGTAGACTAATTGCAGGGTTTTCATACTGCTAGGAATGATAGGAACAGAGTACCGAGCAGGAAAAAAAGAATTTATGACCACAATTATGTATAGCTTAGAAGTCTTAGAAAGAAAAGTCTTAGAATGAACCAATACTCTGATGTTATGCATTCATTTTATTTTTTAAAGCAATTACGTTCATTTAATCTAAATTCACAGTGACAGAAGTAGACTTCATATTTTAGCATAATTGAATACCAGATGGGAAATCAAATAAAACAAGGGAACACTAAAAGAAAGAACTGCAGTTGTTGCCATTTCTGCTGAAACTGGCACTTCTTTCTTAAGAGATACAGATTGTGTTCAGAAAAAACCTCATTCAATCTTTTTTTTTTAATTATTTTAAATATTTTTCTGTTGCTCAGGAAGAGATTAATTGACCTCATTTAAAGAGAAACAATTTTCCTTTTTTTTTGTTTGCTTCTTCTCAAAGAGTGCAGTTTGCAGAGATGAACATCATTATACAATTCAATTTTAAAAAATGATTTTTTGTAACTGTCCAGGTTTACAGCCAAGACAAAGTTCCTTTTTCTCAGTAGCCATGAGGGTGTGAAGCCTAGAGCCCTCTGGATGTGTCTGGGTTGTTAGTCCGTACCACCTACTGGGGGGAGAAATAAGGGATTTTCACTTCTGGGAAGGAGAATGTTGCCATCAGGGGTCCATTCACCATTTTGCTCATTTTCTCATGGTTGTGCCACGTCAGTTCAGGCTCTGTGAGCGATTTTTGTAGGTAAATCACCCTATTTTTGTATACTTTTGTTATTGATATTTTTGCCGTTACTGTTTGTTTTCTTATCTTCTTGTTACCAGTAAATTGTTCTTATCCCGACCTCTGCCTTTTGTTTCTCTCAAATGAGGGGGTGGGAGGAGGAGAGAGGGAGTGTTGTTCTGAAACCACAACAATAATTTTGTGGGGTTTTCCCATCTCTGTATCTGTGGTATTTTTATCAGTTTCCTGGAGCACTGCTAGGGGTTGGCTACCCAAGTTCTTTTCCTCTCACTGTTTAGTTACCACAGAGACGATTGGGATGTAGAATCAAGGGAGAGCCATGGCTTTCTGCAATACCTGAGACTACAAGAGGAAAACTGACAATATCCTCTCTGTTTGGGAAGTGGAATATCAAATTTTTAAACTAAAATATTAGAATTTCTGAACAGACACTCTGGGGTTTTTTTTTCCAAATAAACGCATATTTCACAAAACAAAATTAAAAAAAAATTCTCACAAAAATTCCAATTTAATGTAGCACAAGTTAGGAAGCTCTCTAGAGAACCTGGAATTATGACAGAGGTTTGTCTGCATCAAGTCCTGCTCTCCTCTTACTATATCAATCCCTTTGGTGACTTAAACATGTGTCGTAACATGCGAAAAAGTATACCAATAGTAGTGTTGCATGGGTGGTTTTCCCTTTAGTAAATTCTTATGCAAATTAGCCAGTGCACAAAATACAAATTTTGAAGACTTTACTCTCTAAAAATAGTACATAATTGTATACAGAGTAGGCACACCTCAATACTCTGATTTCAGAGAAAACAGTTGTGATTTTTACAAGATTAAGTGCAGCTTTCAGAAAACAGTCATCAAGGAAAACTAATAAAAATATTACCAGGGTAAAGAAAGGGGAACCTTTATAAAATAAGTATGCAAATGACTTTCAGAAGTAATTTTTAGAATGTTATTGAATCTACCCTTGGGATTTTCTTAGAAATGAATGCTTCAGTTTCTCATTTATACTGACTTGCTGGAATGTGCTGTAGGTAATTAGATATTGATTCTCGCTGTCAATGGGTATACCACCTATTATCCATTTCCATGCAATGTGAAATGTATAAAGTCTGAATTAATCTTGGAACTACTTTTAAATATTTACATTTTAATTACATATTCCATGCCACTAAGAGAACTAATCCCATTAGAAACTGAAGAGCATAAGAAATTTTTAATGGCTAAGTGACTCAAACATGAAGAACAGTAACTGAAATTTGCTCACTGCTGTTTTTCATATGTACATGTATTTGTAATGCTTTCTGATCTGATCATGTTTTGCCTTATTTGTTAGCAAACATCTGTAGAAAAAACGTCAATAAAAATAATGAAAATCAATCTGAGATTAGTTTTTCTTGGAAAGCTATTACAAGAACAATGTCTGGTTCCATCTACAGTAACTATTGTAGAGTAGTTAATCATAGAATCATAGAATATGCTGAGCTGGAAGGGACCCAGAAGGGTCTTTGAGTCCCAGCACTGCACAGGACCATTCCCAAGAATCACACTGCTTGCCCAACAGTATTGTCCAAACACTTCTTAACTCTGACAGGCTGGTGCAGTGACCACTTCCCTGGGGACCTTGTTCCAATGCTCAAACACCCTCTAGATGAAGACCCTCTTTCTAATACCCAACCTAATTCTATCCTGATACAACCTCAGACCATTCCCTAGGATTAAAGTCACCTTAAAAATCTTACATTATATGCCCCTGGGCTCTACTTGACCATACTGTTCTTCTTTGTCTTACTTAAAAATCTTTTTTTCTCTAATTTGATCTAAGTGAATAAAGTAAAATAATGAAGTAAAACAGACTTGTTAGAAGAAACATAAATAGCTCCAAAGAAGTAGCTAAATATGCTGTTTATCTATACTCATATATTGAATATTTTGCTGGTACAACCATAAGCTGATTTCTTTGGTCTTGACTGAGTTTCTGTCTGCACATTTCCATGCAGGTGAACTGGGTACAGAGAGTAGAAGGCCACTGCTTAAATTTATTGTTTTTCCTAAGATACATATCATATTGGGCATAATGCAAGAGATATTCATCTTTCCTTTGAAGAAACAGAGGATTTTATAATTATATGGTGCTAAGAGGACCAATACATTCTCAAGTTGTTTCCTTGTAATTCATCACAGTTTCACTGACTTGATAAATTAAGTGTTTTATTTTTCCTTTCTTGGCATGTTAGAACTCTTTTTCATATTTAAAACTTCATAGGAGTAAGGATGCTATAGGGATGAACTCCTTTGTCTCTGAATCTAGTACCTAATTTTTATTACAAAAAGTAAAACTTATGTATCATAAAATTTCTCTCCTTTTCTTAATTATTTTTGCTTTATTTCTGAGTTTGAGGAGTCTGTTGATATGAATTTGGAGTACTAACATAGTTGTGCTATTCCCTGCAAAACTCATGGCTTAAGTTTTGTTTAAAGTAGTTAATTGAGAACCCATTATTGAGTAAATCACTCTAATTACTTTGATGTCTCACCTAAATGTATGGCAATTAAATTGTTTGTTCCATGGCTAAGCTTCTGAAAACAGGTACTTTCTCAGTTTTTCCCATAGGTCATGTAGTGTATTTGAGTTTTCTTCCTATCTTTCCGGAAGAAACAGCAGAAGTCCAGAGCTTCCAGTCAAGAGAACAGTGCACAATGCCTTATTCTGCCAAAAACCTGCATTGTAATGAAAGGATCTCCATGAAAACAATAAAAGACCCAAACAAAAAACCAACCAACCAAACAAGAAACTCCCCCAAACTAAACAATAAAGAAATAAATAGAAAAAAACAATTTTTATCAAGATTTAAATGTTTGCAAAATTTTTAATGGAGTAATTTGCCAGAGAAAACCAATTAATGTTGCAGCCTGCTAAGGACAATTTAGTTTTTTCCTTCTGACAACTGATGAAGCCAAATAAAGAAGGGGTCTCAAGTTTATATAACTTGGCAGCATTCTATAGATATTAACAGCAGATGGTGATATCTTCTCATTTCAAAAATTTCTCTTTTAGTGATGGTCACGTTAATAGAAACATTCAGGCTTTAATAAGAATTGTTGTGACATCAGGTTTTTTTTTCTTCCTTCATGTTGAAAGATTAGAATCTCAGCAGTTACTACATCAGTGGCTCAAATAAATCCATTAGCCCTGTCTCTGGGGGAATTACGTAAGTTTGCACTTAAGATATATCAAAAAATGAGCTCCTAGTTTGTAGTGGCCTTCCTATCCCTAAAGCCCAGCAGGAAAGACTTATTTTATTGTGTATGATAAAGATGGCAGATTCCCAGATGTTATGCAAGTTTTTTGTTACCAGCTTGCTAATAGTACAATAAGTCCTGGTGACAAATCACAGTATTATGGACACCCTTTCATTTTTCCTTAAGACTTGTCAGATTGCTGCCAATAACTGAGAAAAAGAGGGTTGGTTTGAACTATTCAGAGGAAAATATAATAGGATGTTACCACAGTCTTTGCAACATTAAAGATTTGAGTAAACATCCCACCCTAAGGTCAGGTGGGAAAAAACAAAATCAAAGATAATTAATTATCAGCTGCTTGTCATTAGAAATTCACACAGAGATTATCCATTGCTTCGTAACAGCTTGAATGGTTGCCACAGAAGTGCACACACAGACAGTGAAAGAACGTTATAACACTGCACAGAAGAAATGGTCGGCAGTGAATATAATGGTAAACTGCAACTCCTGTATAAATTTTCATTCAACTGATGCATGAGAAGAATGATATGAAACTGGCATGTGCATTTTAGGAATGCAAAATCAACAAAGGAGTAAAGTGAAAGGAAAAAAAACTATGTATGAAATCGAAAAAGGTCATTGAAAACTATCAAGTCAAATTCAGACACTGTTTATGAACGTGATGTTCTCCTATGACAAGATGGCATCCTTAGTGGATGGAGGGAAAATCTGCGCATGTTGTGTATCTTGACTTCAGTAAGGCATTTGGCACTGCCTCTACAGCACTCCCGTGGTAAAATTGGCTGCTCATGGCTTGGATGGATGCACTCTTCTCTGGGTAGGAAAATGTCTGGATGACTGGACCCAGAGGATGGTGCTGAATGGAGTTATATCCAGCTGGCAGCCAGTCATGAGTGTTGTCCTCCAGGGCTCAGTATTGAGGTCAGTCCTGTTTAACATATTTATGAATGATCTGGATAAGGGAATCTACTGCCCCCTCAGTATGTTTGCTGCCCACAGCAAGTGAGAGACTGGAGAAAATGATCACTGGCTCAAAACAACAGAAGTGTGCGTGTCCCTCTGTGTGTGTGCACGTGTGTGTGCGTGTGTCCCCTCTTCCCCCCCACATATTTCACTTGTTTTGAGCCAGTAACCACTTTCTCCAGCCTCTTATAGGGTAAGAGTATTTATCTGCAGGAGAGAAGGAAGGCTCTGCAGAGGGATCTGGACAATCTGGACCAGTGGGCTGAAGCCAGTTGCAGAGGTTTGATAAGGTGCAGTGCCAGTTCCTGCACTTGGGGCACAACAGCCCATGAAGCACTACAGGTTAGGGGCAGAGCTGCTGGAAAGCCACCCAGAGGAAGAGGCTCTGCAGTGCTTGTTGGCAGCTGGCTGAACATGACCCAGCATACGCCCAGGTGGCCCAAGAAAGCCAGTGGTCTCCTGGCTTGTGTCAAAATAATGAGGCTGCCAGGACCAGGGCAGTGATTGTCCCCTTGTACTTAGCACTGGTAAGGCCATACCTGAGTCCTGTGTCCAGTTCTGGATCACTCACTACAAGAAAGATATTGCGGTGCTGGAGTGTGTCCAGAGAAGGGCAACAGACTTGTGCCTCCACAGAGATAATTAACAAGCTATTAAAAAGTATCAGAATAGAAGAAAGCGTCATGGAGCTGATCTTGGATATTTTAGAGATGTCGATAGTGACTTAATATGCATTTGGTCCAACTGTGCAATATATCATGTACTAAAAACCACTGTGGATGCCAAATCATTCATTTTAAACAGATTTTTATATCTGACAGTTTGTCCCTTTGAAACAGAGTTTACCAACTCAGTGGTATAAATAAATTAATTAATAAAAAATTAAAAAGATCTTGAAAACTTAATACATTGCTAACCATAGTTGACTATATTTTTTTTCTTCCTCATTTACATTGTAGATACTGTGATCTAAATGTTGATTTGCCTTCAGCATATTATTTTTCAGGAAATGGTATGTAATTGGCATTCAAATCATTCTCTGTATACTGCTAGTAGTGGGTTGCTTTCAGAAGGGACAAAATGTTTTAAGATTAATTTTAAAAATCCAACACGTTTTCTTATAAGTCACTGCTTCTTTTCTGACATAATTGAAATTTAAAAGAGTAAAATAAATTCCACATCTAATCAATAACAAGATTGTGTTTAGAAAATAAATGATACAGTGTTAAAGTAAAAACAACATACTCCATCACAATAATTTGCATATTTTATCGATCATTTGAGTACACTTCATTTGGTCTTCTGTGAGATAGGTTTGAACAGAACAGAATGTCCTCTGCACTCTCATAATTTCTTCCTTTATTTTTTTTTTTAACTATGTAATGTTATGGAAATTTTCAATATTGAAATCAGAACCATTTTTTCTTCTGTCACAATCAGATCACTAAATATATAAAAGCTTAAAATGGTGTGTAACTTTTTCTTGAACTACAGTACATAAATGATGGGATTTGAAAATCTGTGTTGCATGCATTTTCAGAGGTGTAATGTTACAACTGCAAGCAACTGCTCTGTTGACTAGGCTTTGGAATGAAGTTTAGACAACTGAAGATGTTGAAAAAGACAGCTGAGAACAGAAAAATGCTGATCATATTTATGCTGAATAACAACTGAATAACGAAGTGATGAATGTTGCAGGTAGCACCATCAGGGAGGCCTGGATCTTGCAGGTGCAGAGGCAAGTTATGAGAGACAGCCAGAGCCCATAGGAAAATGGAGAGGAACCCAGGGGAATCTTTGCAGAGTATGATTTGCAAGGAAGGTAGTGCCTAGGCAACTATATCAGTAACATTGTGCAAGGCTGACTGCCCACACAGTGGTATGAAAATGGATTATACCATCATTTGGAGGCACCTTTCCAGCTTGGAGAAATGGGCAAGCAGGCATCTCAGAAAGTTCATCAAGGGGGATGTCCTGCAGCTGAGAAGGAATAACTCTGTGTGTCTATACAGGCTGGGGCCTTACTAGTTGTAAAAAAGCTTTGCAGAGGAGGGCCTGGCAGTCCCGCTGCATGCAAAGCTGAAGTTGAGCTAGTAGTGCATCCTTGCAGATAAAAAAACCAAACATCTTCCTGGATGGCATGAGGAAGCAACAACCAGGTTGAAGGAGTGACTCTTCCCCTCTACTCTACGCATATGAGAATCATCTGGAGTTCTGGGGTGCTGGGTCCAGTAATAGGATCATTGCAAGATGAACAGGAAGACACAGAACTGAGTCCAGCAAAAAGCCACAAAGATGATCAGTAGACTGGAGCACCTCTCATAGGAAGAGAGACTGAGAAAGCTAGGGCTGTTCAGCTTGGAGAAGGCTAAGAGGAGATTTTGCCAATGTGCTTAAATGCCTTACATGAGGGCCTAAAGAAAATGAAGCCAGACTCTGCTCAGTGGTGCTCAGTAACATGACAGGTCAGTGGATGCAAATGAAAATGCAGAAAATTACATTCAAATATAAGAAAACACTCCTACTAGGACAGTGCTCAAACACTGAACAAGCTACGCAAAGAGTGTGGATTCTCCATCCTTGGAGATATTCACAACCTGACTGGACCAGCCCTGAACAACCTGTTCTAGCTGACTAGGTGGGATTACAAGACCTCCAGAGTGGCCTTCAAAACTTAATTATTCCATGGGCCTGTAAGTTTATGAAATATCAAATTTCCATACAGATGTAATAAACATGTGACAAATGGGAGGGAAATCAATACAGACCAGATGTTTATCTGGAAGGGCAATAGGACAGAGAAAAGGAGGTAAGCAAGTAGGAGGGCTGTTGGAGGGGCAAGGGCTGCAGACTGAGTGGTTTGTGTGTCCAGGGAGTGGAAGACTTTTTTGAAACGAGATGAAGAGAAAAGCGTTTCCTAACATGGAAGAACTGAGATTTTGGATTTTGTTTTAGGATTACCTGCAAAAGCTTATCCAAAAAATGAATGTAGACCAGAGAGGTAGAAGACTCAGTGGGTTACGTGGCATGTCCTACTCTTTTTCTGGTGAGAGAGAATCCACCTGTATCAAAAGGATGGTACAGGAGAGTGGTAGCAGCACCTGGATATGAATAAAACTTCCTGCCTTGCTACCTTAGGGATGAAAGCATCTGTGTTGTTTGGCTTTGGTTCATGAGTTTTTTTTGTTTGGGGTTTTGTTTTTGAGTTTGTTTTGTTTTGTTTTTTTATTTTTCTCTGTCTAACAAACTTCAAAGCTAAGATGAGTAGTTAATCCTTTCTGAAAATGTGTTAATTAGGACTTCAGGCTTTTTCCATTTCTTTTAGCAGCGCTCCAGTCAACACTAAACGTTGCACAGAACCAGTCAAAGAGCTGTTAGAAGAGAAAATTGATTCATACAAGAAGTCTGGACAGCCAGGAAGCCTTGCAGCGTCAGATTACCGAACTAACAGTTGAAGAGATTTTTGATCTCACTACACTTTTATAAAGGGACAAAATCAAAAACCATAGATGTTTCCCAAGTGTTTATGAATTTGTGAACCTTGTAAAACTCCACTGCTTCAAGGACAGCTGGGTTTTGATGAGTTGGTAGTTTAAGATTTAGGAAGACTCTGTTTATTGTGCTCATCCCTAAGCTGTAATTATTGAGTCATGGCGTACATTAGGATAAATACTTAGGCTCTCCAGGTTGGTTGCACATGTTATTTTGGCTTTTGTAGCTTTCTGTAATCCTGGAGTTAAAAAATTTTTTCAGCTAAGCAGAGGATTATTACTAAGAGACTGAATAGTGTCCTCAATTATTCAGATTCAGTTTAGGTGACTGGAACCTTTATTTAGAAATTTCATTTGTGGAGCTGAGATGGCTGTATTTGAAGCATCCTTTTGTGTATGCCTGTTGTCTACCTACACAGTTTATTGAGGATAAATGAAAGAAGTTAAAAGAGTGGCTCAAAGTTCTTATTGGTGTTGTCAGATGTGAATTTTAAGCAAGAAGAAATGCTCTTGAAAATTAAGATACTGAAATAGATCAAACTGGGAAAAAGGACACAGAAAATCTAAGTAAATTTTTATGCAAATTGATAGGCCCAATTAAAATCATCAGACTTCATTTTAATTGTGCAAGCACAGGTTAAGCTTCTCTATCTATATTAGCTATGTGACTCAATTCTTTGCTATGTAGATGGAAACAATAGTTCTCTAGAGGAAACCCACCTATTCTGGAAAACATTAGCATTCAGGGCTCTTTTGGCCAAAAAGCTTTGAGTAACAAAAATTTAATATATGCAAGTTATATACATATACACTATTTGTACACATATATATATGAAATGGCAAATGCATATGTAAGAATATAAGTAGTAATAAAACTTTTTGTTTATTAGATAGTTTTAATATTAAGTTTTTAGAATAGAAAGGGGTTTTTTAGCTAAATAGCCGAGAAGGAAATTAATTACAGCTTGGCTGCGCCGTGATTTTCTAGAAAACTATGCCTTTTATAGAAAAATACTTGTAATTTCAAACTTTCCAAATTGGTCACCTGAACTCAGTAGAAGACTACCAATTCAAAAAGAAGATCAGCCTTAAATCCCTTTCTTGACACTGCCAAAATTCAATTTTATGAGAGGAACGACTGTATCTTGCTATCTGTCAATGTCAATGCCTTTGCTCTTTGCTCAGGTAAGGCACACAGACCTCAGGGCCTCCAGCGAGTTGTGTACACCTTCAGCTATCAGCAGAACCTGGAATTCAGCTATCTTCAGCAGAACCTGGAACTGGGCCACAGGTTTTTAGGGGGTGACATAGGAGTTGACTTTTACTTAAGTTATTTAATTTAGGTCTTGCATATCGCTGATATGACTAGATCTCAGAGGTCAATGAAGACCTGAATAACTTCTTCTTTACAATCATTCTCCTGGAAAATATCAAAACTATTCATCAATTTGAGGTTGTATATACTGAGGACCTGTGAAAAATCCCAGTATACTACAGCCACGTATATTATAACAAGTACTTAGTAGATAGCAATCACAGCAAAACTCAGTTATGCATAATTAGTCATATCAAGCTATTTTTGAACTCCTTTAGTACTTGGCAGAATTTTTCTCTCAATAGTGCTTCATGTTCCTTAAACCCAGCAACTAATTCTTATGACTGTCAAACGCCTCAGTGAGGGTTTATAGAGCAACACTGAAAGTTTTGCACTTTATTAGCTTCAAAGAAACAGTCACTATATACAGCACCAGTGGGTGTTTTTCCTCTTAGTTGCAGTATAAAGAATTTGGCTGTACCTGTTTGCTTTAATGGATACATCTGTTCCTTTTTGGCCTATAAATTTCAATGTCATCCTAATGTCAAATTCAGATGCGAGCTGTGTTTTAAAGTGATAGCTCATGACAAGTTTATGCAATTTAACAGCAGATTTCATTCTTTATAAGTGCTTTTGAGAAAATTGTTTTTGTCATGGTGACATGTCATATATCCTTTAGCTGTTCTGTTTTTAACCCTGTTAAAACCTTACAATTTTAAAGATGATTTCATCTTTCAGCGAAGTGAAAATACTCCATTCAAGAGATCGTTCTTCCACCATTTACTAACACCTTTTGAAGATGTCTGCTAAGGGGCGTTATCCAATGACAAGGAATACATTTTATTTTACTTGTAAATGTTACGTAAAAGTTGACAATTTTATGTCACATTCACCTAACTTATTTTTTCACACACATTTCAGTTCTGCTAATAAGACAACAACACATTTCTGTTCTTGGCAGAATATTCTCCTTCAGTTAAAGATGGAATTTAAGAGTCAGTGAGAAGTAACATTGGACTGTAAGAGGAAAGTATTTCCCCCTCCTCGCAGCACAAACAGGGGCTCGTCTTTCACCAGATCAGTTCATAGATTCATTGCCCAGGCTTGGATTTTGAAGTCTGAGAAAGACTACTGACTGCTTCTTTTCATAATTTCGCTCCTTAAACATATTATCAAGATTACCAGTGAACATACCTAAAGTCACACACTTTTTCTATTTACTTTTAGATAGATTAAAACTCAACTGACTAATTTTTAAATGTTTTTCAAGTTCTGTAATTCTAGAAGGGATTAATATAGCTATAGCAATAAAGGGAATTCAAGTGTTCATAAAAAAAGAATAAAAGAGAAACATCAGGATCAATACAGAACTTCTCAGTTTTTTGTCTGAAGAGCTAGAAGGTTTTGTAATTTACAGGGGTCTGATGCTTCAGAAATACTGAGATAATTATAATCAAATATTTCAATACTGTGTTCAGCAGTGGAGTGGCAGCCACCAAAGGAGGTGGACCATCTATATATTTGTAGGAGTGGGATTATTAGGAAGGGAAAAAAAGGGAATATTTTTAGGAAGACAGTTGAATTCTAATTTGTACTATTAGATAATATCTTCGCATCTGGAATAAAATCCTTACTAGATGATAGACAACTCACTTTTTAATTGGATAAAAACTTTTAATTGACTAAAACCCAGACTTTTTACCACAGTTATTCATGGCATTTTTCTCATTTTTGGGTGCCTGTGTTGAAGCTCAGAACCCTGATTACTAGTAAAATTGGAAGCCCTGAGAAAGAAAGTTTTGCTGGAATATACACTCTTAAATCATGTGGGAAATTAGCTACTAGTAGTCTCATTCAGAACACTTGGGATTAATAAAAGTATTTGGCTGAAATCACTCCATGCATCTGTTCTTCACTTGAAAAATAATGATGGTGATTTCTCTTTGTTTCATAGGATCCAAATTTTCATTTCAGTATTGCAAAGATTATGGAAACACTTAAAGAACACTTTTGTACACCGTGATTGTACACAGAAGAGGTTTTACACTACAATAAATAACCCTACCCACCCCTCAAATTCTTACATTCAAGTTAAACTAGAAATATCTAAATTTAAATGTTTTTTAGAAATGGACTACCATCTTCTGAAAATGTTGAAATGGAATTTTTAGTACCTTTTTTCCATTTGTTTTCAGGAAAAGTAGATCAGTTAATTTGAAGCATATTATAATGAAATTTGGTAGAATGAAATATTAAACTGAAATTTTTCACCGTTGTCTATATTAGCATTGTAAAATATAAAGGCCTCAGAGGAAATCTGCATTTTTTATTTAAATAAAGATTTAAGTAAGCAGTAGTAAATACTACTTTCAGTCACATTCTGAAATTCAGATAAAATAACAAAATATGAATGGTATATCTATTTCTTGGACTTGGTCAGATTTGTTCACTCTGTAGGTAAAGAAATTGACACCAGTTTTAGTCTTCTTTAATAAGGATCTTTAGCACAGGGGTCATCCTGTGCAGGGACATGAGTTGGGCTGAGATGATTCCTATGGTCCCTTCAAGGTCAAGATATTTTATATTTTCACTATACTTTTTATTTGGGATGCAAGTGTGCCTGTGACTATTTGTGTGATTACAGCAATCCCCAAGAAAGGACTAAGTGATAAAAAAAGAAAAGTTTTGAAGTGCTCATCTGACCTACCCATTAAATGATACTAAACTGTGTTTTGTATCTCTTGTATGCTTTCTAGTTATTGTAGTCCTGATTTTAGGTTTAACAGGTTTTACTAGGACCATGTATTTCTTATGGCAACTTTTTACCTTTGAATTTACATAAAACTCACCTGCATTTAAAGAAAACCTTTTCAGTTATTATTTTTTGGTTTGTTTTTTTTTTTTTTTTTTTTTTTTTTTTAAAANTTTTTTTTTTTAATAAAACAATTTTTATTGACCAGGTTCTGGAATTTCAATTCTTTTTCTGCATACATGCAAATCAGTGTCTTTTGAATTGAAACAGATATAATAAATGTATAAGAAATTAAACTAAGCGTTTTTATAGATAAAGAATAGAGCTGTTTACAAAACACAAAATGTTTGTGGTGTTATATAGCATGCAATAGCTTTTTTGCATAGATTTGTGATGGAGTTTTAGAATTGTGTACAGAGATATTTCATGTGCAGGAAAATTCCATAGGGATAATATGAAAGTTTTCTAAGTTGTTTTTTTTTTTTTTTAATAACCATTTATTTTAAATCATTCATTGGATAAGTTAATTTTAGGAAGAGGTATTTTCTTGGTAAATCTGAAATTGCATGGTAAGGAATTTTTTTCTTCCCTATGCCCTACAAGGATAAATAAACACCAAAGCAATTAATATATTGCACTGTCATATAAAACTAGGGTAACTTGATATGGAGTTCCTTATGCTAGGATGAAGGGATTCTATTTAGTTACTTTCCTAGTAAATTCAATGTGCTTCTTGCAGGTGTTTATTTTTAAGCTAACCAGGTCCAAGGATTTCTGTAAATTAAAAATAGTTCTCTGTGGGGTAGCCTTTATATTTCCAGCTTCTAAATCCAGTTCTTCTGCCTTTGTTTGTGCTGAAAGACACAATTGGGATTCCTGTGCAGTAAAATGCTTCTCAGTATTCCTGATAAAGGAAGATCCATCTATTTCAGTCACAAAAAACATAAATAAATAACTAGACCCTGTATTTGCATGTGTTTGTAGGGATTCAATTTGACTTTTAGATACCTTGGTTGAGATGTTCAATATTAATAGGTACTCGATTCAAAGATTAAGCTTTGAGCTCTAGTGCACGACGGCTGGACAGCACTTAGTTGCTGCCTGGGATTATACCATGACATTATGGAAAGTAATTTCTCGAAGCATTTTCTAAACAAGGTGTCAGATAAACTTACAGAACACCTAATATCCTGAATTTACTTGCTTTCCAGTCCTGAAAAACACATTTATACCTCTTCAAAAGGAATCCTCTGTAGTTCATTACACTCGGATGTGTGCTTGCATATGCAGTGAAATGAACAGGATCACAGTTTCAACTCTCATTAAACATTTTTCTTTTTTCCCCCAAACTATTCATGAAAAAGGAAGGTATACTTTCCTTCTCATTCCCTGGTTTCCATTGGGAACTGATGGCTAGGTAGTACAAACCCAGCTGGCTCCTTTTCTCTGTTTAGGAAAGAAATTCCCTTCTGGGACTTAAGATACTGAAAATGGCAGCATGGGACACTGCTATTTACTTCCCACTGTAGACTCTTAAGTGAAAATTAAAGCCACACAATAAAGTAGCAATGCTCCTTCTTTTGCCACCCTCGAACAGAGAAATTTCAGATTTTTTTTTTTTTCTGGTGAAAAGACATGGCTCTACCTGCAGAGAAGAAATATTTTAAGCCACATGCCTTTTAGTTACCCACTCACTGTATGAACAGTCAACAGAATTATTTCCTAAGTAATTCAGAGAGTGAGTTAATAGCTTTTTTTTTTTCTTCAAGGTATGTGTTGTACTGCAGAGATACAAGGACATATAGTTTTTATAAGCCTGTCCATCATGGAAAGCAGTGTTAAATGACTTTGTATTCCACTTAAGATATTATTAAGGTTGTAATGAGAAGTGATGCCACACTTAACTGAGTGAATCCTGATAGTTTAAAAACGTAATTTTCTTTCCCTTTCTCCTCCCTAAAATAAATATTAAAATGTTCAGCAAAGATAATACATATTTTCCTATTAAAAACTTCATAGGATTTACATTTTACTGGATCAATTTCATGCCCTTGAATATCTTGAAAAATGAATTGATGAATATACTTAAATGCCAAACTCATCCCTAGGACTGTCAACTTCTGAAAGAAGCATTTACATTGTATAAACTGGTATGACTAGAGAGATTTTCCAATTCACCTTGGATATGTCCTCTTATGTTGATAGTTACATGAATAGCCAACAGCAATTTTATGTGGGTGATATATGACTTACATATAAAACTGCGCCAGCTATGTATCTTCTACGTACTATAAATGAAATATTAGGAAAGTCTTCAAGATGTTGCTTTTTTTTATTTGAACTTTCATAAAACTATTTTACTGACAACTGAAAATGCAGCCGTGCTATAAATGCAAACTTGTGTTTAACACAGAAACAGAGGTTTTATCAGCTCAAGGTCACATTAAAGGGTTACTCATCTTCTTTTATCATATTTCAGAGTGTATGAAGGCTTATATGATTAAATTAGTGAAGAATTATATTTGGAACTTAAACAGGAGCAGTAATTATATAACAAAATTTTTATCCAAAATGGTGCTGTTTTTACAGATGTGGTTATATATACGAGGATATAATTCTGAAATTTCTCCCTACTTCCAAAGTTTGATTTTCTACCAGAACTCAGCTTGTTTCCAGAATGTTCTTAGTGTGAATAAATGTCTTGGGGTGAGTTTATGATGTTGTATCCCCGACCACCGCTCTATGCCCAGAAATGAATCCTGTGCCTTTCTGTGCCTTTAAACTGAGCCTGAGAGGGGGGAAAGAAAAAAAATGAGCAAACTTTTGAAGGCAGTTTGTGTTCAAGGACACAGATACACACTCGTCTGCATTCTTCTGCTACGGTGAGAGAAGCAGAGGAAGCACCTTTTTGTTCCTGCTTTTCAGTCAGCTTTCAGCTCCATTTCCCCAGAGAGAGATGGAGAGTTTTCCTTTTTTCCTGGGACCTGGGCTTCTTCTTCTTCTCTTCTGGAATGGTTCAGAACACCAGAACTCACTGGGAGAACTCTCAACTGAGGCCTGGAGGGGGCCCAGGCTGAAAAACCCAGCTCCAAAGCAGAGGAGAGAGACCACACCCATAGAAGGACTCTGAAATCTTCCCAGATTTCTTTCCACACAGAGAGATTTTATTATTTAGCATTATTCTTCTTTTCCTGTTTGTTTGTTAAATAAATAGGTTTTTTCCCTTTCACTTTCCTCTGAGGAGTATTTCTTTCCTGAACCCGAGGGGGGGGGGGCTGTAACCTGCTTTCCATCAGAGGACGTTCAAATTCGGGCATTCCTCCGAATTTTTCTCAGACTTGGACAATAAAATACAATTCAATACATTCCTATTTAACCTCTCAAATAAAATACTAATTAATCTAAAATTTCATAGAACTTCATGTGTGTAAACTAAATTCTAACATTTCCTGAAATCTCTTCATAACTTTAGTTATTATTTATCTCCATGAGTTTAGGAAGTCATCTCAAAAATCTATTTTAGACCCATTTCTAAACCTATGGAAACACTAAATGGTCATCATGTGAGACTTGTATGCTAAAACCCTCAAATCTCTTTTACAGTGCTAAGCTTAGCTCATTAGAAATTCCATGTGGAAGACTAGAGTTACTTAAATGGGGAAAGACAGCATTAGGAAAGCATTTGGATGGGGTCATTCATGAGAAGAAGCAGCATGCATCTATGTGGAGGCTTTTGAAATGTGAACAATGATTGTGGCATCATATACTTCCGAACATGTTCATTTTCTGGTCAGTTTTCTGTTTGAAAATAAGTCAGCAGTTAGTAAAAGATCCTACTCTTTTCAAGTCAGACTCTTGGGCTGAACTTTGTGCTTTTAAAGAGCTTTCCTTTTCACTCAGTCTTGATGAAGTGATTTGGTTTCTTTTTCTTTTCCTCTTCTACTGGTTTGAATTCAGGAACATAATAAACTAAAAATTATGACTTTTAATTCAAAATACATACATGGAAGAAAAGGCTATCTGATATTTCTTACATTAAACTCACAGTGATTTTCCTTTCTTTTTACCACAGGATTTTATGTTACCTGTACTTTTTCTGCTTTATATCTTTTCATCATACATGTGGCAGGATGTGTCTACCTCCTCTCCACCTCAGATGGTTGGTGCAGATGCAAGAGATAACTTGGGTAGGTCACAGGTTCAGCGTGGGCTCATCTCTGGTGCCAAAAGGACTCCAGCCCCCAGCTAAGAATCAACATCTTGGTCTAGAGAAAAAATTGGGGAAGAGATAAAAGAAAATAAATACTCTTGACCAAAAGACACAGTTCTAATGTCTATAAAAGCCTGCACAATTATCACAGAGACAGAAGCCTTCTACCCACATGCCCTGAAAGCCTGTGAGACTTCTTCCCAGAGTTTGGATGCAGATTCCGTGGTTGCTTTCCTGGGAATTGAGGGAAAGGATTTCGATGTGTTCTCCATCAGGAACTGGAAGGAAAGAAACATTGTATCCTAAGCTATATTAGTTCTCTGCTAGCTGTAAAATTAATGATGCCTTTAACCCTGCATGTATTTAAATAGTTGTCTCTTTTTGTCCTTATTCCTGTTTAGTAGAAGTCTGTTTTAAGTCTTATGTCTGTTAGTTTTGCGTCTATTAAATAAATAATTCATTCTATAATAGACTGAATCAGCCATTATTAAAGAACTTGTGAACAAGAGTGGATCTTAGGGTGCTGGCCACCTCAATAAAGCTACTGCCTGCTGCCAGAGGCCTGGGCAAGAGGCAGGGACATATTTAAACCCCTCATCATGCATTTATAATAACATATTAAAAGAGACCAGGAAGAAAACGGCAAGTCAGAAATTACATTTCTATCATTAAAAGAGAAACTCATTGTAATTTAAAGACTACCTACATTTCAGCTGGTAATTACAGAAAATAGTAACATATCTGAGCATTATAAAGAAAAATCCAACAGCTCAACAACAACAAAAACAAGTGTTTGATTTTTGCACTATCGTGTTCTGGAAGTCAGATTACATTTAAAAATACCTGAGTTTTGAAAGGAAGTAATTACCACCAAAAATATTCCACTAAACTCTCTAGAATAGGGTCAGGAGGTGGAGGTGTATGAGCAGGTCATTAATACAGCTCTTTGTAGCTTGCAAGGACAGTCATTCACACTGGGACAAACTCTCTAGCTTGATTAACATGGACTTTGTCAAAATCAGCAAGATACAAACACAATTTTGACCTGTCAGTGGTGGTAATTGCTAAGGTATCAGGTGATTAAACTGCAAAACTCTAGTTATGTGCCTGATGACTTTTTTACAAATTTTTGATATCATTCAAATGATTTCTAGTATTGAAATTTCTGCTTCTCTAAGACAAAAAAAAGTAAACTTCACATTTTTATTTTCTTTTTTTAGAAAAAGAATCAGCATAAATTTATATTTGAAAATATTTTTATTCTTTATCTTTTTTTTTCCTGTTAGATCTGTTTCTTTTGCTAAAAGTGTTTCATAATTACCCTTTTATTATCCAAGGTGTGACATCTTTTGACACATGTAAGATTTTTCAATGAATATTAATACATATCTTCCTGAGAACATACACACCTCTTGTGGTAATTCTGCATTCCTGTGCTGGAGATGTTGAGAGATTACTTTTTTTGCAATGTATTCTCTGCTTTATCTTTTCCAAAATTAGAGTAAGGACATCACCAGTTTCATCTTCCAAGTCTTCTTGCATCAGATGTTTATCTTGAGACAGCCTTTGACTCTGCTCAAGCTCAGTCACATCCAATCATCAACTTTTATCATCACAGCTTCAACACGTCTGACACGGACCTTGATTTCCCAGGCGATGCTTAAGACACTACAAGATTTCAAATAAACAGAAAACAAGCTGCAACAGCATGTGGATGAGAAAGCTAGCTCCCTTGACAAAGACTCATGAATACTTCAGAGAACAGAAAGTGCAGGTTGTTATTATATTTTTCTGAGAGAGTCTCAAGTATAATTCTTTTAATAAAACGACAGTTTCAAAAAGATTTTTTTCTCATTCTGCAATGGCATAGGGAAATATAAACTGAATTTCTGCAGGGATGCATAAGCCAGTTGCAATGCACTGGGCTATAATGAAGAAGCTTCATTTTCAATTCATCAGACACCTTCATCCAAGCAAATCTTCTTTTAGCAAATTGTAAATATGCTGATTCATATTCAGTGCAGCAGTAATTCATATTTTAATATTAATTCATACAGTTTGTACTCATCAACAATGTTGGAATACATTTACCAGATATGTCCCTGAAAAGATAAGCTTGTTGTACAACTTTGCAGGCACACAGGTTACCTTTCTGGAGAGTGCATCCTCCCCCTTGGCTATATATTTTCTGAGAGAAGAGGGAAAGGGGGATACGTTCCCAGAGTTTTGCTTTATGTAAAGATTGTTTTGAATGTTGTTCAGTGATTATAATCAAAATTTTCCTTTGTAAGGTTCATTTGGCTTCATAATCTAGTCTGTGTAAGAGATGGGTTTCCCATAGGAATTAACTGTGTCTGCACTTGCAAGTTCAAGTAGGCAGCTTGCAAGGCAAGGTACAACAGGCACTTGTATCATTAATAACTCAGTGCAAAGACCCATACTGGAGTATTCTACTTCGAATGAAAAATGAGTGACAGAAGTTTATCCTGAGCTTGAAACACTAATGAAGAATTTTAATCCTTATATATATATATATATATATGTA
>VZRF01004638.1:35450-55299 GCA_013396875.1 Vireo altiloquus | reverse complement strand
CTGTATGATCTAAGTAGACTAGATTATTCTAGTGTCTCTTACTCCCACTTCCCTCCACGGCGATTAAAAACTTTTTTCACAAAACATAAGAAAACTACATTGAACTAAAAATGAAACTCCATGTAAATGTTTCAAGTAAAAAAAATTAAATAAATAAAGGAACCATTAAGAAGATTAAATTTTTAGTAAAATTCTCCCAAATGTTTAAATTAGATTTAAAACTCCAAAACACAGTGTTATGGATTAGATTAACAGAATAAACTCAACCAAGGAACATTCCCTTGATCTGAAATTTTGTGCTTCACTTAATTCTAAGTTTTCACCTGCAAAGCTCTTACTCAGACAAAGACTGTCATGCAAAAAATATGTAGGTTTTTTTATCTATGAAATTACTTTTAAATAGATATTCATATTTTTTTCTATGGACAGTGTTCAATGAAAATATTACGAATGGAAGTAGACTACAAAGGAGTGAAGAGCCCTAGCAGTGTGAGAGAGCTCAGAAATGAAATATTGATGAAATTAAGCACAACAAGAATGTAAAAATAGTGTACAGAAGATATAATATTCTTATTTTTATGCAACTGATAACGTTTTTAACTAGAGAGTTATTATTCATGAATGATATTCTGAAGTTATCAAAAAGCATTCTATGAAAATACATCAACTTGTCATATAATGTTCGAAAAAAGAGGTACAGGGAAGAAATGAATCTCAAAAAGCATTAATAGACTAGTAAAAATATTGAAACAAGATTTAGAATCTATAATATGTGTCTTCCATTTGAATCTGTTAGTAACAATGTTTATAACACATCTGGGTCAGGTACAGAGAGGAAGAGCTAAAACTGTTAAAGGTAGAGCCACTGTAAAGGAATAAATAAGCATTCTCCAGTATCCAGAGTGAGAGAAGATATGATGAGCATAAGGCTAGGTATGTCATTAAATTGAGCACTTCCAATTGATCACTTTCTCCTCAAATGCAGAATTCTTCAAAGACATTGGCAAGCTGCAGATTCAAAAGAGGAAGCCTGCCGTAGAACACAGAGTTAAACTGTGAGCAGCATAATGAAGTCGTTACAGAATTCCAGAATCCATATACTTCATGTTGAAAAACCTCCTAAATACACAATATAGAATGTTAATCCAGCCAGGAATATTGCATAGAAATATCAATACAAATAGTGTTGGCTCAAGATATTCCAGAGCAGGACCTTGCTGTGAATTTCTTAATACCCTCATTAAAAAAAGAAAAATAATTTTTTTTGCTTCTTTCCTCCCAATATCCTTTCTTAGTCCTTAAATATTTGACAACATTGTTGGAATGATATTGTTGGGCTGGATTCATCTTCTATCTAACCTAGTACATTCATTTTTACATCTTATGGAAATTAAAATCAAGATTACTTAATTTTTTTTTGCATTTGATAGAAAAAGATGAGCTTCACTTCTCCATTCTATGTCATTTTATAAAATGGTTTTCTTCAGAGGTTGCTTAAAAGAGAATAAAAGATAAAGAATATAATTTTTCTTAGTAGGCCTTTCCTTCCAATTTTCTTCTATAAACTGCAGAAAGCAATGTATGAAACGTGCTAGATATATATGTTAAGTTTTGGTTTTGCCTGTCTGCATAGAGAACCTATACAGTGGAAAGTATAGAATGACAAAGGTAACCTGATCCTCAAAGTTTCAGGGTGTTTCTCAGTCATAGATGAACTGAGCTGTAGGAGGCAAAAAAACTTGGTACATTGTTTATTCTGTCCTGCAAATATTTCGTCTGTTATATTGGAAAACAAGAGCATTTCCTGAGGTTTTTTTAAGTTTGCTTATTTTTCACAGAGAAGAATAAAGATATGTAAGTGCATGTATCTGCCATAATCCATCAACAGCGTCTGTAGACATTTCCTAAAATTAGCAGTAAACCTAGAGCTTTGAAATATTTCCACTTACTTTTCTATTATTCATAACAAATCACTTTAAAATTGTTTTAGTTACATTTAAAGATATTTTAGTTATACATCTAATTAAGACTCAATATTCTAAACACATGGTAGCATAAGTAGCAGCAGAAGTGATATTTCTATGCAATTCTAATTTATGCACCTCTTGACATACTGAATTTTAGGGTTTTTTTCCTTTATTATTATATATATCATTCTAGCAACATATAGAAAAATAAAATTCTTTTCAACACTCTTCTCAAATACATTCATCTATTACTTAATCCACTTGACAACCCAGACGAGGTCATAAATGATGTATTTAATTTATTCTTGCTAAATAGCTAATGCTCTTGTAGGTCTAAAACAACCGAAAACAGCCCAAGGCTTTGAGGGAACAGCTGGGCCCCACTGTCCCTGTCCAGTCCACCCAGAGCTTCTCCTCACCCCTGCTCATGGCCCCAGATTCCATTTCAGCCTGGTATTATACAAGACTGAAATAAAGCAAGTATTTTCCTATGGTATTCTTATACCCATTGTCAGGTCATATACAATGGAAAGAAAAAAAGTTCTAAGTAATAGAGTTCCATAAGATATAGGTTCCCTTTCTGAATTTTGCACAATTTACTGAATGAATGATGGAATGATTGAAATATCACATGCTGGTTTTTGTTAGCATGGTTTTTGAACTATGAATGTCTCAGAGAATTAACACTAGCACCTTCAGTGTATCATTACACACTTACTCATTCCCATTCTAGAAACAAAAGAGAAAGTATTTTTCAACATTGTCATCTATCTAGCTTGTGAAGTATAAAATATTTTTTTCAAATGTATTGTAATTAAGTTTTGCTTATGTAGAGAGTAAAGGATCTAATCCAAAGCTCATCAGAATTGTTCAGTCAAGGACTATCAACATTTTCAAAGGTATTTTTCCAAAGTTAGAATGTACGTGCACAAAACTGTTTCTCAGTCTCCATGAGACTTTAATAAGAGGGGTGAAATGGTTTTGAAAAAATCAAGTGATTTTCAACTTGATGTCAAGTTTATGGCCCCATATGAGAAATCTGGTCTTTAATAGTCATAAAATAACAAAGTTTAATAGCTGAAAAGTTCAATAGTAAAAATTCATTTTACTTTTGTGGATATTTTTAGAGTAACAAAAATATCGCCCTAACTAGACTGATTTTCTTATTGTTTTGTATTATTAGGTTGCAGTACCAGTGATTGAATTGAAAATTATTCAGCCCAAATCTGTTTAGAAACACATAAATGTAGAGCTTAAATGATCCTTTATAATACCAAGAGAAATACAGGTATTTATTAATCCGAAAGATACTTCTGAGCATTACTGATTGCTGCTGTCAGAAAAAAAAATCAACTTAATGGAACATTCTAGAAATAAAATATTGCTATATGACTGAAATATTTAAAAAGAAGGGTTAAATTCTTATAGCTGAATCATAGCGTAGATATCACTGCTAAATCATGAAAAAAACTGGTAAAAACAGCCATTCAAGTCCGTCAAGTAAATAGATTGTATTTTACTTCTAAAAACTACTCCTTTCAAGCCTTTGGAAAGCCATATTTTAGGGGAGGCTCCTAATTAGTACATAGAAAACCAATATTGTGCAGAGCATCTATCAACTCATTTAGTGCCTGATGAATTATCAACTCATAAACACTACAATAACAAGCAATTATACTTACATTTTCAAAGGGGAGTACTTGCAGTGTTTAGTCCATTAATCTGAAATATTATATGAAAGTGGAGACCTGCATTTTTCAGCAAAGTACTGAGGAAGAGTAAGGATGAGAATTATAGACACACTATTTGCAAAGTGCTGAGCTACATTTGGTTCCAACACGTTACATATAACAGAATTTTCTTTGGATTAAATTTTCATTTGTATTAACCACACCCTTTTAACTCTTTCAAATAATCTATCATGGTATGCAACACCCGAAATCCTCAAATTATTTTAAAAAACACAAAAAAAACCCCACAAAACAAAACCCCCAAAAAATCCACACAATCAAATATGGAAAATCTGCTATTTTGCTGTGCTTACTGTCATGCATGAGTGGAATGTTTGTATGTCACATTTATAAGCCGCATTTAGACACCTCTGTCTTTGTAATCTTTATTTGATGCATGTCTCTTAAATGATTAGGCTTCTCTCACATGTGTACTCAGATTTAATGCATATGAAAAGTAGCATTATGATGCCATAATTTGTGTTATTAGGTTAAGGATAATATCCTGTATCAGCTTAAAGCATGGGTGTTTTTTCATCTTAAGAAAATTTCTTCTTTTTTCAGCTGCTTGTCAGCACAATTATAAAGAGAATTGTTTACTATATTTTTGATATGTATTAATTATTGATGACAACAATAAGAAGAACCATGTTACCATATTATTAGATTTATTATGACAACATCACAGATAGCTATTGTGTTGCATGAACTGGCAAACTGCATTCCTGAATTTAATCCTTAAAGGTTTTTAATTTTACCTCATAATTTTGAAAATCTTTGTGCAATTTACTAAGAAAAAAAAAATGCAATTGAATCTGGTCCAGTCTCATATTTAAGTGGTTAAGCTATTGTTCTTCCAAAAAGCCTGTGAAATTATAAAGTTCATGTTTATAAATTACATTTGTTGCTATTTTTCTGAGAAACATTGTAAAGAATGGATAATTTTTTACAGCTGTTCACTAGGTTTGGAACAGGCACATTTTTCACATATAACCTATAGACATCTTTCTAAAAGATTAGTTTATATCTAAATATGAAAAATCTAAAGTATTTTGTTTAGTGGTCTTGAAAAAATTAAGCATTTATTTCAGAGATACTGCTTAAAATAACATAGTGTATAAAACATATTTATGCACCTGTATGAAAGAAAATATAATCAATCTAGATGGATAAGATTCAAAATCTACCTAAATTCCAAGAATAAAAATGTGCAATTAAAATGAGAATTATGTAATTTATTTAAAATATTTATTTATCTACATATATTGCTTGTTTCTATAACAATATTTCTGTTTTGCTTTACTGCAGTGATTGTCACGAATAGGGATAGCTTGCTATACATTATTTCCAGGAGAGAATACTTTACAGAGTAGACTGAAACAATGCATTAGACTAGATTAGTCCCTGCTCTGTTTCAGGAAAATAAAAAATAATATTAGAAATCATTATTATAGTTGAAAGAAAACTAGTGTGGCATTCTATGACTTATTAAATACCTTCAAGCAGAGAGAATTTCCCATCAACTCATCAGAATGTTGCAGGACTAAGGTCTTAATCCAGATGTTTGCATATTTTTTAATATAAAAGAGACAACATTATACTCTGTGAGTCTAGTACCTGGTATGACTTTGTGAAGTTTTGACATCATTCCAAAAGAAGATTGGATGCACAAGCCCTACTCTTAAAGTAGTTACATGGAGTAATCGTAGACTTCGATTTATATTCCATGGTTAGACAAACATTTCAGAGAGAAAACAGATTTCATCATTTTTTCCAATATTGTTTTCAGAACATTTCTTTATTGGCTTGCACTTGAAGGAATTGAAAGTAGTTTATAACAATAGTTGTTTAAAGAGTTCTGCTTTCTGTTTAAATATTTCTTTTTATGGCAGAGAGTTGAAAGCAATATTTAGCTACGTTTCATAAATGTTTTTCTTCATTTCTTACTTATTTTTATTAATTGCACAAAAACTTTTTAACTTAACTTGCCTATGAAGACAATAAGTAGCTATATATTGCAAACTGTACCATATCAGATAAAATTTATGACCCACAGTTCCAAAGAGATAATTAGAAAAGAAAAATAACTCTAATGTATGCATAATTGAGCTACTGAATGAAAATGCTTTAATTAGCTCTGTGTGCTTCTTTTTGGCTGGGGTAGGGTTAATTTTCTTTACAGTGTCTGGTATGAGGCTATGTTTTGGATTTTTAAGGAAGACAGGGTTGATAATATGAAGGTATTTTTTGTTATTGTTGAGTGAGGCTTACACAGAGCCAAGGCCTTTTCTGCTTTTTGTAATGCCGCACTGGGGAGGAAGTTGTTGGTGCAGGGGAGATTGGAGATTGGGAGGAGACACAGCCAGGACAAGTGACCCCAACTGACCAAAGGGATATCCCAGACCATAAGACATCATGCTCAGGGTATAAAGTGGGGAGAAGGAGGAGGAAACGGGGGATGTTTGGAATGATGGTGTTTGTCCTCCCAAGCAACCATTGCATGTCATGGGGCCCTGTTTTCCTGGAGATGGCTGAACACCTGCCTTCCCATGGAAAGCAGTGACTTAATTTCTTGTTTTCCTTTGCTTGTGTGTGCAGTCTTTTCATTTCCTATCAAATGTCTTTACCTCAATTCACGAGTTTTCCAGCTTTTACCCTTCCAATCCTCTCACCAATGCTACTGGGAGCAGAGTGAACGAGCTGCAGCCTGGGGCTGGTTACTGGCTGGGGTGAAACAACAACGCTTTGTAACTCAGTCAGCCACCTGAAGTATTTCTCGTGTAGACCAGTAGTCACACGATTACCATGCAATGACCTAAGATGATGAAGTTACTATGGTGCTGTGCATTGGTAATGGATTCTTTATTTCCTTTCAGGGGCCTTGACAGGTCCTCATTGGAAACTGTCATTAAATTGAAATTTTCTTAAGGAACATAAGAAGTCTAAACCATTGCCAGATAAACATTTCTTTATGAATATAGAAAAATATTCCAAATTGAGTTGCATTAAGTCATTAGTATGCTTGTTAAATAACTCCATTATGAATACATAGCAAAGAGCTGCTGATTTACCTCATATGTAAAATGAGTTCTATAAAGTTCTGGAATTCATTTTTCACAGTCAAACCTGTAAATTTTAGTTCATTATATTATATAAAGAATGCATTTTTTCTTAATTTGTTCTACCCATAGATCACATCATTGGGACAGAGACACATAACTTGCATTCCCTACCTGATTTCCATATAATTTTTTTTTTTCTCTCTCCACAAGTACTCAACAACAACAGACCTAACGGTCATGGCAGCACACCTAAAAAAGGGAAAGAAGCATCTTTGAATTTTCTTAAGCTAAGGGAAAGAATATGAACAACAACTGAATTCTCTTTTTCTCCTTTTTCTGGTAGTTCTGAGGCTGGTTTGGCTTTGTCTCCCTAGGTTCAACTAGCAGTGAGGCTGACCACGAGTTTCCAGTAAATAATGTGCACACTGGGAACAGTGTTTCCTGTAAATGTGTTCACACACGTGCATATACACAGACGTACAAAGCTACACATGCACACACGGAGCCGCATGCATTAGGCTTCTCTCACATGTGTTCTCAGATTTAATGCGTGTGAAAAGTAGCATTATGATGCCATAATTTGTGTTATTAGGTTAAGGATAATATCCTGTATCAGCTTAAAGCATGGGTGTTTTTTCATCTTTGGGTCGCTTTCATCATTTTTCATGCACATATGGGTGGCACAGCCTTCTCACAAAGCTGAATTCCATTGACAGCCTGACCTTGTTCCTTCCTTTTCAGCTGATCAGGATTAAAGTCCTGTGCTAGAACATGCTCATAAGAATCCATATAATGTGGATTCTTCAGGTTTGGATGCTTGGTGTGAGAGTTAACTATTAATGATGAATGACTCAAAATATTTCCTATTTGTGGCAGTCCCAGGGTGTTTGCTGAGACCAGGTTTGCATCCCTCAAAGGAAGAGGTGAGCTTTTGGGAGTGTAATGGCTAGTCTGCTTAAGACAGAGGGGATGAACTGTCATCACCTGGATGATACAAACCAGGCTTTGAGGCTGATGAGAGGCAAATCATGCAAGGGGGATGGTGCTTCTTTTAGTGCTAATTGCCTTTTCTTATACAAGTCACCCAATTGTAAAAGTCCCACTCTCCCACTGGGGAAGGTCCAACAGGGCATTACTGGCTTAACTGTGCTGAATGGGAGGCAGCTGAGACCATAAAGTCTCAAAGACCCCCAAAGTTCTCCCTAGATCCCCTCCTTAGGCCCTTCCACCAGAGGATTGCACGCCACCCAAAAGCATTGCAACATATCCAGAGTCTCTTGTAAGAGACAGAGTAAAACTTCCCTCTCACACAGGAAAGCTACCTGGGCATTCCTAACCAGCTTGAGCATATTTTAACCCATTGGATTTCGTGTTTCTTGAGTTTCTTCCTCCCCCCACAACAGATCAAAATGGATCACAGCCATCACTTCTGCCAGCTGATGTCTAAGCTGCAACAGTCCAGCCTCATAGCAGATCTATGGGTGGTGATTATGTGTCTTTCTACTTTAATCCTTTTTTCTCCTTTCTTTTCCTTAATCATTTNTTTTTACAAACACTGATCATTGAAAGTGTTTTCACTGTAATCCACCCCAAAGGTTATATTAACAAGAACCTGAGTTACTCTTGCCTTCGTGGGGAAGGGTCACAGAAGCTGGTCTCCCCAGCAGCTACCCCTGCTCTGCCCAGGTGGTGGCACCAGGGACATGTGAACCCCCGAGACTGCAGCTCCACTCCAGCTGTTTTTGTAACACACATTTACAAACAGAAACAACTGTCTCCAGGAGCCACTCCAGACCTACAGTCACCCCAGAAACTGAGACTCAGGCTCACACTTTCACAGGTAGCAGCTCTGCCCTGTGGTCTCTGCTGTATCTGACTTGCAGAGCCTTTGTCTCCATATCATTTCCCTCCAGACTTCCAATCTCTGCTGTAGCTGGAATTCAGACCTCTTGTGCCAGCTGCTACTGCTTGAAGTTTGTTTATGAATGACATGTGCATACACATATGCGGAAAATTAAGGCAACCCAAGGAAAAATACACACACCTCAGTGTCTCCTGGTGTCAGCACCCAGCTCCTGGCTTGTGCACTCAGCACAACAGCAGAGTGGGTGCTCATCCCTCTCACACAGGCATGGGCAACGGGAAGCCCTTGCCCATGAAACCCTCACAGATGGCGTTTACTTAGAAAAGCACTTTCTTAGAGAGGTTGAGTCAGCTGGTGCAGACAAGGCTGGGTATGAGGACTGACCGCCCTCTGCTTGCTTCTCACCAGTCCCTTTATCCTCTTTCCCATGTTTTCCCACTCTTATCCCTACTTTTACTGCATTCACTTCTATAATATCCCTAGAAACATCCCATTAGAAGTTTTGCACAGTCCCAAAATACTTTTTTCCAACCTCCCCTAGCATGCCCTGTACCCTGTAAGGCAATAGTCTGAAACCTGAAAGAGATTTTGGGGAGAATTTGTCTGACTCCTCCAAGTAAATTTCACAGCTGGGCACAGCACTGGTTGTTCCCCCTTTGACAACTGCAGGAGTGGCCAAGTCAGGGTGGTCTGTTTGCACAGCTCAAGTTACTGGCGTTCCTCTTCTGTCTTGTCTTTTCCATACCTCTGTGGTTATGGTGAAATGGCTGTAAGTCTATAACCTAAGAGCAGTCTCCGAATGCAGTTTTTGAATCACAGGTCTAGTCTTGAGCCGCTCAAAATTACTTAAATGAGTTTTTCTTGTTTTGACACCTGTCTGGGGTGTTGGGGGTCACCATGGGAGATGGAGTGCTTTCCCAGTCTGAGGAAAAGTCTTTTTCCAGTCTTTTCTCCTGGCTGAGGAGCATCTAGAGAGATAGATCCTAGTTTTGCTAGGCATTGGTTTCAGTCCTGAAAGTGTCAGCCTCTGCCTACCACTTCCTAGCAAAGACCACAGACCTCTCAGTGTACCAGAATAGGATCTTATCTGCCTAATCTAAGCATTTTGTGTCTGCTAAATTGTCAGCACTGTAGAAAGCAAACCTTTACAGCAAGTGCCGAGGTTTCCGGATGGAGGGAATGGGACAGGAATGCACTTTTATGGCATCAAGGTCAAGCTTTTCTGCCTGAAGTAGTTTCCAGTGGCTGAATGCAGCTTAGTATTCTACTACACAGCATGAAGACAATAAGAGGTTGTAGACTATTTCCTCGCTGAAATAATTTTCATGAATAAATACTTTTCTACCTGTAGATGAAAAACTTTACTTTTTCTACCTTTTATAGACCTTGATCACATCTCGTTCTTTTCTGCATGCGTTTGGCACTCTTTAAAAATTTGTTTTGTTGTGGGTTTTTTTGTTAAATATTTCATTTCTTTTATATAAATACCTTTCTATTGTACATAATTTACTATGTTCTTAAAGCTTGGGAGGATATGGCTACTTTGAATAAGTACACCTGCCAAAATACTATGGCTGTTTCAAGCATTGTAGTGTGCTTAGAGATCACTAAATCAGTAAAAATGAAATAGAAAAATAAAGGTAGTCCAGGGTATTACAATTTAGACTTCAAGAAACACTAATGAGTATTTGCAGAATGGCATGGAAAGTATGCAGGTCTTAAAATGCACAGTATAAGTAAGGATGAAAGAGTTTGAATTCATAGAAACTCTCCTACTGCATAATGAAAAAAAAGTATTTTGGTATCTATACTATCCCATTTCTGATAGGATAGTAAATTCTGTGTTATAATATTTCAAAATATCTGGTGAGGTTTTGATCAGTCAAGAAATTTGATATGATACTGTATAATTGGAGTGTGAACATGGCTCTAGGCCCACAGTGGGACATAACAATCCTGTTGTGTGATAGTACTCAGAAAAGTCAGCTTAATGCAGGTGTCAGACAACAGAAAATGAGTAATAAGCTGGTTTGTCTTCTGAGAAATATAAAGGAAAAACATAAAATTATATTTTATGTAAGATGATAGGAAAATTTTTCAAGTGTAATATACAGCTAATAAAAAAATGGAAAGAAATTAGAGAAAAGCATCCTCTTCCATTTTCCTCATTCAAATGTGCAAATTACCTCTATGACAGGAAAAATACACTAATCCTTTGAAATAAGTAGAAGCAGTAGGAAGAAATTGAAAAGAAATATGAAAACACAAATTCTGTGGGCAGTAATAGAAGTGTAAATGTGCTAACCTTAAATGAAATCAAATGTGCTATAGAGGATTTGTCTAAGTGGGATAATGACAAAATGAACATGTGAACTTTGCAAAATCAGTAAGTTTTACTTTCAGACTTAGATTAAACATCACAGAAAATTGAACAGTTGAAACATTAAGATCAATTTGAGAGTTGGAAAACAGTAATTTTCTTTTTCAAAATACTAAAACCCCACCACAAATCATTTAAAAAAAAAACCCTTTTCTCTCTTCCTCCGTCTCCCCACTTTTCCCCACTTTTCCCCACTTTCTCCCCTTCTTTTTGCATATTCTAAATGCAATATAGATGTATTTTAATAAAATGCCAAATCTTCCTGATTTGATGTACTGGTTATGTCACAGCCAGCCTGGTCAAGCTCTGTTAAAGAACACAGACAAGAGATTCACATTAAATTTCAACCACAGAATGAAGATAAATGGCTTGGCGCATTTGAGAAGGAAGCTCCTGTGGGATGTGAATGTGAAATGCACTGATGATGAGCACAGCTGTGGCCTATGGTCAATATAAAAAGATGATGGAAAATAAATCTTCATGCTGACTTTCTTAAGGATACATAATATAGGCTGTGCGATATCACACCAACTGAAAACAAAGAATTCTCTGGAAAGTGAGCTGTCTAAAGCTATTCTTTTTAGGCAAGTCCAAAAATCATGATGCCCTCCCATAAGTGAATAATAATCATGATAATATAATCGATATAACTGGGAAAAAAATCCATTGTTATTTTTGCATGAGATGCTGATATGGTAAATTCTGCCACAGACGTCATATGCTGAAACACAGGTTCTTTATTACAGGTTCTTTATTACTTTCTTTATCAGAGAATGTACCTATTTAATACTGTCTTTATACCCATGTCTGTTGCAAATTGCTGAGTGAGAATAGGAAAATAAAGACTGAATTTGCCTTTCTAATCGAATCTCCACACAGTTTTTGTTTCGTTGTTGTATTCTGTTGTGAAGTTCTTTAAGAATATGTGTTGGAATTAAAGATCCTGTAAGGAAATGCTATGCAACATGAATTATGATTGTGTGTATAAAACTACACTATGCAGAATGACTTTCAAGATGTCAAAGATCTTGGAAATATTTTTTAGAAGTTAGTACTACTAATTTCTATCCATGAATCATGGACAGCCTCCTGCAATTTTTAAATTATTCCTCTTTAATTAATAGAAGTGGTTTTAGTTTACATTAGTCTAACTCATGATAGACTACAAGCAGGACTGCTCAGCAAGGTCTTGTACTCATATCACAATGAATTTAGTATTAAAATAGATGATTTAAAATAATTACTTTCTTAAAGAAAGAGGCTGAAAAAATGCAGGAATAAACTCTCCTTCCTATACAGGATGAAATAACACGAATGCAGCTCTGTGAAAAATTAATTATGGCTTTCATTTAAGTCAATTTTTAATTAAGTGCTTACAACTATATATCTATAGCATATCTTGCACGATATCACAGAAAATATCATTTCATAGGACAGGTAAATTCATGTATGTTCTGGGCTTTTACCTCCATGCAGTCTTTACAGTCTTGTTTTTCAATTTTGCCAATTCTTTTTTCTTCTTTGATTATTTGTTTTTAAAACCTATCTTTTCAGATTGAACTGTATCACCTGGAAAGACCTGTCAGATAAACCAGCAACTATTTCTTTTCCTGATAGATCCAAGATTCTGCAAATGAAAAGTATTGGCACAGATTCCAGAACAGTTATTGTAGGTCATGGTTCACAAACTGTGTGGTTGCCAGAAAAAGATTTGGATTAGATTTTAATTCTAAAGAAGTATTTTAAAAGCTGTTAAGAAGAGATGAACCTCACAGTGATCTACAGTATTTGACTGATATTTAATTATAGATGCATATGATATTATATCTGTGAAATTGTACCTAATTTTTTCTCACTCCTAACTTAATTATTTTCTACTTCTGGTTTATTTCCTATGTGCATAATTTTTGACCAAAGTAATAATTTTCTGTTTTCTTTTCTAAAACACTCTGTAAAAAAAAGGAAAATAGAACAGGCCTTAACCCCGTGGAAAGTGTACAGGAAAGTTCCCAAAACCAGAAATCTTATCTGCTATGTATTCTTCTGCACTCTTTGACAAAATGAATTAATAGTAGAAAAATTGTCACTCTTGTGACTTTTATCAGTCAAAGAAAGTGACATACCATCATTCATCTGGGGAGAAAGATGAAATTTAACCTTCATTCCAATCAGGTGTGCTTTTACTGCTTTATTTCTACTCTTGTGTTCCTCTGCAATATTTGCCCCTTTCGACCTTCAGTCCTGAGGCTTCTCTCTGTGACTGCAAGTTTTCCTAGATGAAGAATAATGCCTTAAAATCATAACTCTAATTTGTGTTTGCTTAAGCTAGCCTAAGCTAGAATCACCCTTCCAGAGCTAGATGTTGAACATTTGACATCCCTCTCATTAATAACATTTCCACATCCCAGTACTGGAAATGCAGAGACTGACATCTGAAATTTCAGTTTTCCATGCTCTCAACTCCATACTCTGACTTTCATCTTAAGCCCCTATTAATTTACAACATGCTTATCTTAACTTTGGCAGCAAAATGGTGCACCAAGTTCAACAACTGACCGAACATTTCCAGTTTGTTGATATTCAAGTTACTGTCTCTGGGAGATTAATGACTACAGTTAAGCATGACAGTATTAATTCTGTAATCTGCAGCTGGCATACTGTATAAAAAAATGGTATTTTCTTTAATCATTGGACCTGTACAGACAATAGGACTGTTAGTTCACTTTTCAAACATGCATTCATCCGTATTTTATCCAATCCAGTGACACAGTTTAAAATATAAAACTTACTTTCTGTTTTGATTTTCTCTGTGGTGTCCTGAAAAATCTTTGAACATACAAGTCCTTAAGGACATGTGGCAATGAGATAATACACCTAATTCTATAACCATTCTAAATCAAACAAACCCATGTTTTTATAGCATATAAATCATTGTAAAAGAGTTTAGAAAAATTGTTTTGAATGTCTTGTTCAGAATATATTGAAATCCTTACATCTTGGTTTCCTGATCCTTCCCAGTTGAAATACTTTCCTGTGTTTGCAAGAAACTGCACAGTAGTACTGCTTGTATTAATCTCTGAGATTCAGGTGAGGGAATGGCATCACAAAACAGTTAGATTAACTGGCCTACAAAATTCCGTTCCCTTTTTCCCCAGGATACAAACTGTCACTGTTTTACAAAGTTGACTTTTGCTCTTTGGGGAAATTTTGGAAGGATGACAATGCAAACAATCTAAACACAGGGTTGTATTGCTGCTAAAGCATGTGCAGTGGAGACTCCCTGCACCACCCTGAGCTACCAGGAGCTATTAAGAGTGACAAAAGAACAGAACTGATATTCCAGCTATAGATCTTTCACCAGAGACGAAAGTGGTATAGAAAACGGAAGAGTGGCTTCATTTTTTTCTTCTGCAGGGTAATGACAGGCCCTGTCCTAAGAGACGCAATGGTATTTAGTAGTCAAAATATATGGGCATGTTGTCTTTTTAATAATTTTTTCTATATATTTGGGATATAGACCATTAGATAGCATCTAGGAGGCTGAGAGTTCAAATTCTGACAATGTCATGGAGGGGACTCTTCAATGACTCTTCAGTGACTCTTCAGCTCAGGGAAAAAGAAAAGCTAGCAAACTTAAAGCACAAGAAAATATTTTAAATTTTATTTTAAAAATTATTTAACACAATTTAGTATTATTATTTATTATTATTTCATCTATTTAAGATCACAATTCAGAGTAAAGGAAAAAAATATCTCTATGTGAATAACTTGGAATTTTGCCTCAGAAAACACAAAGTGCCATACACCTTTCCAAAAGAACCTAGGCTTGTTCATCATAAAGCACTTCACAAGCAAACAAATTGAAGTTACATGGGGAAATGAAATTATGAATTTTGCTTGTTTGTGTACATTTTTTTCCTGTATGGAAAGAATTTATATATAAAACCACCGGTGGGCTTTTGTTTTTGGGGTCATATCCAGGGAGATTTTCTCCCTACTGCTGATATGCTACTGCAACGTATAATCTACTTGGTCAAATTTCATCACAGGAAAGAAGGACGGCCATTATATGTTTAAGAAAGCACAAAATCTATCCCAATTATTCTTCTATGATGTAGTACTGGTAATAATTGGAATGTCTATTAATCACATGGAATTTAAAATTTTTTCTTAGAAGTGAGAGTCGTAAGATAAATACCACTTCATTTAAAATATCTTTAAAGTACTTCAGTGATGAATTTTAATCATCAAAGTGAATGACTCTTTTGTTTAAAATTGCTGAGAAGTCAACATATTTTATTTGGGAAGGATAGGTAAGACAAATGTGACTGAATAACTCTTTTAGGAAAATGAACTATGAAGTTTAAATTCTTATAGGAATACATGTATTTAAAATATATAGTTGAAACTAATGAAAAAGTGGATAATTACACCATGATAAAATTGAAAAATCGGGGGGTTTAGATAATAATATGCAAAGAGATTTTAATCTATTTTTTCTATCCTAACTTTAACTTGTTATGGAAAAATATTCAGTAAGTTATTTTAAGTCACTATCTGAATTTCTAGTATTGCTATCAATGCATTAGGCTGAGATCAGTTGGGAAAAGTATGTTGCTGGAGTCAAGAAAGAGACTGACTGTGCAAACTATCTTCCTCTGTATTACACTACACCCATAAAACTGCATGATATGATTTACATTGTTCTGCAGGGTCTTTAGAGGCTAGTGGATGAAATTCCCAGAGCACATTTATTAGACACTGAAATAATTTCTGATAATGTCTTTATCCATAGGTGTTAGGTGAAAATGAAATCTGGTTTGTAAAATGTGCAGCTGAAATTACATGCTACTAATAACATATTGCAACTAACCACTACCTATAATACAGTTTATATTTTCTTTTGATATCTGACAGAAATTTATATAGATATACATGCATGCATATATATTTATATACATATATGTATTTATATTGTCATATATGTATTATATATAGACACACATAATTTTTATTTTACCAGCATGGCCAGAATTCTGACATGCAGAAAAAAGGGAAAAAAATTCCTTTACAAAGACCTTTATGATTTCTATTTATCTTACTTTTCCCTTAATTAAAAATTAAGTTTTTATGTCAATCCATGGTAATTAGTTGGGGGCTTTTACACTTTTCCCAATTCCTTTGGGGTGTGGGGTAAGTGAGTATCTGTGTGGTATTTAGTCGCCAGCTGGGGTTAAACCATGAGAAATTCTTATATTTTGAAGACTCAGCCTTCTGTAGAGAATCCCTATAATCAAATATTTCTCAACATTCTCCCTTCTATTGAAAGCTATTCTCAGAAATAGGATGAGCACTTGAGGGGAACGGTAGAGGTTGCCTTGACTAAATGAAGTTTGAAGTGGAAGCAGGTGTAAAAGGAAGCAATTTTAGTGAAAGCTTCAGTTTGGATAGATTTTTTAACCACAGAGTGTTGTTAATCTTGAAGATCTATGGAGTACTTAACCTCTAAACCTGGCCGACTGTATTATCAGGACTTGCCTTGTATTTACCTTGTTGACTTTGGAAATATTCACTTGACATACCTGGAGCTATGAGGGCTTCTGTACCCCTTAAATTCACTTTTTCTGCTGGAGACACTGTACTTTTTTCATGTTCAGAATATTTTATATTCATCATATCTGGGTATGCTGTAAACATAATTCAAAACTGATAGTCTCATCATCTTTATTCCCAGTGTTCAGGGGAAAAAAAGAGAATATGTTTAGACAGTGTCAATGTATCCCAAAAAAAGTCAAACTAAATAGTTTATATTCCACTAGTTTTGAAAATTTTGAATTCCCAAGTCCCCTAGAGTATTGTTCTCTATATTTTTAAGCTCATAAACTAGAACTTGTTGGTGGTTCTACTTGTGTAATTTATTCTAATGCTCTTCAGTTTAAATTTCATAGTACAGCACAACTTTTTGTTCCTATAATTTGAAGGCTGTTATTACTGCTATTTGGGTCTTCTAAGTGAAATAGAGTCACATTTCATCAGACTGGTTTCTCCATGTCTCAATTAACCTATCAGGTCTTAAAATTCTTTCTATGTGCTTTCCCTTTACCAAAAGATTAATAGTTTTTACCTGCAGTAGTTCTTTTTGCAGAAATAGATCTACTTGTTCTGTCTTCCTCCAGAAACAGCCCATAGGTTTGGGATAAAAGCCTCTCTTTGAAACTAATAATGTTATTTTAAACCCCTTCAGTCTGAGAGCATTCTGGTCACAAAACCCTGGGGACCTTTGTTGTTGCTGTTAGTAATCACTTTTTATAGTCAGGCATCTGATATTTACTATGTCTGTATTTAAGGATCTGATGATGGGTTTTATGTCACAAACTTTCACAATATACGTGTTCTCTAGATATCAGCTTAAAAGAAGATAATTCTAGAAAGATAGTTTGGAAACATATTCAAAGTAAACTACTTTGTAATAATTTGCAATTATCATCAGAACGCTTTTAAGCAAGACCAAAATGTGCATTAAAAATACTGTCTTTATGGTTTTTTCCAATGCTAAAGGGTATATAGATAATGTAAAATATATTTGCAAGTAGTAATTATAACTCATTTATGTATAATGTATTAGAAATATAATAATTTTCTGTTTTATTTAATAGGATTTATTTTATAACATTTATTAAAGAGTATTTACTACCATGCTTGGACATAACAAAGAGCATGGGATAAAGTGAAAATCATTGTCATTTCTAAAGGTATTTGCAAAAGATTTTCCAGAATCTAATGTAAATAATTGCATTACGAAATTCATTTCCATTTCCAGACTGACTTTTTCTTATTTTTATTTTTGAAATGAAGAGTTTTATATGCTTAAAATAAAGATTTATGGGTTCTTAATAATAATATCAGAATTCTGTTAATAGTTGCATATTTAAAACTAAATTACAATGATACATACTTGCAGACATAGAGCTCGGTAGCAGATAAGCTTTTGCACGGTTTGCAAGGGTGAATATAGTCTAGTTCAATTTGCACTGGGTGAGATTTGTTGAGTTCAAGGGAGGAGCAATATTAATATGGTCAAATAATACACAAACTTGTCTTTTGTTGTTGAATATGCATCTTATTTACCTGAGAGTAAAGTTCTTCCTAAGGGAGGAACTAATAATTGACTAAAGATGAATCATTCCGCTTGACAGAGGTTATAGAAAGATTCATCTATTGATTTCCTACTTCCATTTGACTGGCTTCATATAAACATTTAAAGATATTATTATAAGGTATTTTAAAACTTAATTAAGATGATTATTAGTTAGTGTTGGGGTTATACTAGTGCATTCCATGTCATCAGACCTGCGCAATCCCTCAAGATTAATGCATGCAGTATTTTCAGTAGTGCTATAAGACATATAGGCCAGATCCATATCTTATAAACAAATAGTTCTTATCTTTCCCTGCTTCTAAAAATGGAGAATGTTTTCTCCATCTAATAGTTCAAACTTGAAGACAAATCTTGTTGAACGTCTGAAACAAGGAAGCTTTTTCTTTGATACAGAACAGCTATAACATACATTTTGCCATCACAAAATACAAGAAGATAAACAACAATAGAAATATTTATACTAAAATATTTTCAGATTTTTTTTTTTTTTTACGGAGTGCATCATTTATTGCTATAACCCATTAACTTATAAGTAAAGTCCAGGCTCACTAAAAGTCACTTTGCTAAAATCCTACTGGATATTTTTTTCCCTTCTCACAAATTGGTACAAGTATCCTCGCAATTTTTCTTGTCATAGAGTGTGAACAGCAAAGGAATACTCACAAGAAATGCTCTAGGGAGCAGCAGAGTATGAGAATGGCAGGAACACAATGTATTAAGAAAAAATTTCACATCGTAAGATTTTACATATATAACGGAACTGTGTGATGTTATGGCAAGTTTAACTAGACTGGTCACTTTATATATTGGGAGTAGGACCTAACTTACAGAACCATAGGATGTGTAAGATTGAAAGGGACCTCTGGCAGAGGCATCTGGTTCAGTAGGGTATTGTCCAGATTGTTCTTCAATCTCTCCATGACCTCTCTAGCCAACCTGTTACAGTGCATGGTCACACGCAGAGTAAGGAGGTTGTTCTTCATGTTCAGGTGAAACTTTCTGTGCATCAGTTTCTGCCCATTGCCTCTTGCCCTGCTGCTTGGCACCACCATTATTCAGCAAAGGTCTGATTTCTTCAGATTTTTGGTTCCAATGAGTAGCATAAACTTCTATTTAAACAGATAACACCAATTTATTTATCAAATAGCCTATAAAAGTGAATTCCCTGTAGAATTGCTCCTTGCCCTCTTTCAGTGTCAACATTCCACAAACCACTTTTATGTAAGTTTCTTTGCGGAAGTTTCTTGCCCGGAGAACTCATCTTCTTTATTCTTTTTCTCTGTAACCTACAGCTCCTTTCCCTCTTCTCTCTTGTTTGTTGATATATCTTCTGCTTTGTCACGAAAAGGACAATGTGAAATTTGCAGAGAATTACACTGCTTTTTGTATTTTCACATTATTTTGCTAAAAGAGATTGCTTCAAGCATTTGAACACTTTCCTCTCTATGCTCAAGAAACTCTGCTGGATTTAAAAGCTTGTAACCATACAGCAGAAAACATAACTTGCCAACAAACAGCTGAAAAAAACCTTAATTTCTGCATATATCTAAGTTGGCAAAATGAGCAAAAATACATATCCTTCAGTTACAATGGTTTTTTTCTACTTTTGGAGTGAACATATTTTATAAACACAAATTAGTAACTATATAAAATATATTTATAAGATTTATAAAAGATCACATTCTGA
>VZRF01004638.1:0-35428 GCA_013396875.1 Vireo altiloquus | reverse complement strand
GAGTGGTGTACTTCAATTGTGTTGCATTTTTTTTTCAGCTGCAGGTTACCTCCTTTTTCCATCCTATTAATTTGATTAAGTTTCCTGCGAAGTGCACTGAGAAAAAAACCCTTCCTTGAGATTAAAATTAGTTGTGACTTAATGATGAAATGCTGAAATATTTTGGAGAGATCTGCTTTCTAAATCTTGCAACTAAATACAGTCTTTCATGATGCTCAGATATTTTTCTAAAATGAAGTGTATCTTTAAAACCAGAAATTATTCTTGATCAGTTCTATTGACCGTATTTATTGATGGTTTTTATTAGGTTTTCTCTCTTTAATTTATCAGTTTGCATAGAGAATTAGAATCTCAGATGAAAAAGACTGATGATTAAGTGTGAATGTCAAGGCTGAGATGCAAATTTGGTTTTTTCCACTGTACTTGAATAAATTTTCTTTGACAGCTGCTATTTGAAACTGTCTGTAATGTACTAGAGAGTATAAATATCACAATGTCCTGTTTTCTTAAACATATAGTAGAAATTTACTCTGACTTTCATATGGAGAGGCAAGTTTTCCTAACATATATTACCTATGAGATCCTTGTGACCATATGACATACAATCTATGTAAACAATCCTCTAAAAACATTTGAATTTCGAAAAAAATGTTGAAAATTACAACAAATGATCAGTTTTGACACTCATTTAGTGGTATTGGATTTGAGTGACAAGGTTTGGGTTGTAGAGGAGCTTCAGGGGCTGGCTTCAGTGAGAAGCTTGCCCCAGGACTGACAGAACCAACCCCATCTGGGTCCAAGCTGTACCTCCTACTGGCCAAGCCCATCAGCAATGGTGGGAGCACCTCCGGGATAATGTATTTAAGAAGGTGGTAAAATTGCTGCACAACAGAAACTGGGAGAGGGAAGTGATATTATGTGAGAGAAACAACCCAGCTTACACCAAGGTCAGCAAAGAAGGAGGGGCACGAGCTGCTGACACCGGAGCAGAGATTCCCCTGCAGCCCACGATGCAGACACAGCATGGTGAGGCAGCTGTGCCACTGCAGCCCATGAAGGTCCACAGTGGAGCAGAGATCTGCTGCAGCCAGTGTAGGACTATGTGCTGGAGCTGGTAGATGCCCAGAGGAGGCTGGGATCCAGCGTGAAGCCCACACTGGCATAAGAAATGCCTAAAATATAATATGTGCATCACTAGAATCCTGAAGGAATTAAGATGCAACTTCACAGGACAAATTCTGAGTCCTGAAACCAATGTTCTAATTAATTGTATATTCCCAAATTCCAAAGGTGTAAATGGCAAGGCCCAAGCATCTAAATATTGCAGCAAACTCACAACTTCTGTGGCTTCTGGAAAAAGTAATGTTCCTGCAATTAATTAAGCAGAAGAGAGGTAATATTTTTAGGAGATAGTATGTTTCATGTGGCCTGGGGGAACAGTATATGTTATACAACAGTAGATTGCAGCTCTTCCTCCACTATTTACTTGTTCCATCACCCTGAAATAAGAACCTTCACCTTTGTTCTTCAGCATTTGTGAGCAGCACTCTGTCTGAACTAAAATTCAGTACCGAGGGCAGAAGATTAGCTATTGTTAGCTGAGCAAAAAGACTTTGCTTGCAGATAGCATTGCAGTGCTTTTCATATAGGGACAACAGATTATAGTAGAGTACAACTGCTATGGGCTGACTTCCTTGCATGTTAGTTTCTGAAATGCAAATTTTGGTTATAACTGACAACAGGATAACTACTTAGCTATTGTTCTCCCTCTAACGTAGATTCAGATTACACTTTTTTTTTTTTTTATCTTGCCTGAAAAGATACTGCTTCATCCTTTGTTACATATGCTGCACGAATTCCTAACACTAAATTAATGAGTCATTTTATAACGTCAGGTATAGATGAGAGGCTACGGAGTCAAGTGGAATCCTGTGTAGAGAAATCTCATGATGCTCTGGCAACACTTTGAAGTCCTGTCTTTCTTGAACCCTTGAAGGAATATTAGTGATTAAAAAGTTGGTCATGGCATTTATTTATTAGAAAAACCACATGCACACATGCATACACACACACATACACACACACTTAACTTGCATTCAGAAATGTCAAATTGTGCTTTACTGTTTCAGTTTTCCAATTTGTTTCATATCAAAGTTCTATAAACTGCAAAAATTTGTACTGAGACAAGTGTTGAAAATAGAAATTTTATGCACTGGATTTTTCCCCTTAATTTCTATTGTTGTTTTACCTAGAATTTTTTTATGTATAATATTGAATTTTGGTAACAGGGTAATTTTGGTATATTCACATGCATATGAAATGCTTCTAAAAAAAAAACACACAGAAACCACTTTATATTCTTGGTCAAATTTCTTTACTTTGGAATTCAATCTGTATATCATACAAATATTCGTAAAATATCAAAGAATTTGAATAAACAGTTTTCTTATATAGTTTCTGAATCAAAAAGGGAAGGATAAAACTTTTATACTTTTCTAGCTGATTTGGTTTCACCTCTGCACCTTTTCCAGCAATTTTTTCTATTCCTATTTTATCCCAAGATCATAATTATGGAATACTGGCAAAATAAAAACTTGGGATTAAACAAGTTTCCAGAACAAAAAAGCACTTTGGATAGCACTATGGAAATGACTTTATTCTGTCGGTAGGATTGTATTTCAAATTCACATTACTATTCTTCTTGTAAGATCTCCCCCTACAAGAAGCATATTTGTAGTTCTGATTGTGTTTTATATTCAAGTGATAGAAATTATCTCACTTCTAGATAGTGTATTGCAGTCTTTGAGATTTTATTACAACTAAGTGTAAGTAACCAGTAGATATTGTCTAAGCTATCAGGAGATATTTCATATCTGTAAAATGTACACACTTTATCTGTAATTAAGTCAGCACTCATAAATCTGTCTCTTCCTCTAACAAGAAAGTTCTGCAAATCTTTTAAATAAATGAAAGCCATACAACTCAAGGGGAAAAAAAAAGTGTATAAAAATGGGGGAACAGGTGAAATAGAAGAAATTAAAGTATTTCAGCACTTCATAGATGCTGAAGAATTGGAAATCTGAACTTGAAAGTTTGAGTTCTCTATAGACTCTTGTGGAAATCTTAGGTATACTTCTAGGTCACCAAAAAAATCTTCAGGGACTGAGGGAAATCTCAAGAGATGAAGTGATCTCAGCACTATCTGTGCATCCTGAATTGCATTATTTCAGAAAACTGCTGATAAAGAACCTCACTCAGCACAGCATACATGGTACCAGAAAGATGCACCAGTATTAGTGGCTCCTATGAAGAATGAATGCTACCCCTACATTTAATTGGTTTTGTTTATTACTCTCTTTTTTTCTGAAACTTCTCTAGCAGTGCCCAGACAGTGGACTGGATCCCTGTGTTTTCATCTACATGGAGATGTAGCGATATAAACAAACAAAATAAAAGATTACTGCAACTATTTGTATACAATGAATAAAAAGTATATAATAAAGTCATTCCACAAAAAGACTTGCTCATGTTGAATAGCTTACTTTAAAAAAAATATTTTCTTTTTTTTCTGAATCCTTTCCCCCTGTGCTCTGAAGGTAGGGAAAAAAACCCCAAGTGTTTGAATCTGATTTTTAATTTAAAAATATTCTGTTTGATTACAGCCAGAGATAATCCAGATATTTTTCTATTCTCTATCTCCTCCCCCTACCCATACCCCTTGGTCCCTTCTTGTCTTTAAATATTTCAGGTGTTTGATTATTATTCTTTTAGCACTTCTGCAGGTTTGTCTTTTGTCAGTATGTCAATCAGTTACTTTAATCAATATGCTTTAAAAAATTCCCCTTTATTCATTTTCCCTTTCTATTGGCTATTGCTTATCAGCAAAGCTAAGAAAATTATAGTTTCTGACAGCCATTATAGATTTAGGGCTTCTCTTGGTAGCTGCCTCCAGAGCATATCCAACAACTTGAGTGTGGAGTTGTCCATGGGCTGCAGTGTGAATCTTCTCTGATGTAGACTCTCCATGGGTTAAAAGGTGACAACCTCATCACCATGGTCTTCTCCACAGGCTGCAGAGCAATCTGTCCTGGCACCTGGAGCACCTTCTCCCCTCTTTCTTCCCTGATGCGGTTTTCTTCAAGCCTCTTTCCCCCCCAGTTTTATCACTCCTCTCTCCTAGCTGCCACTCAGATTTATTTATCCTTTCTTAAATAATGTTTTCACAGGGGGACTACCAGCACCATTCAGCTTTGGTCCAGTGGGTCTGGTCCACCTTGGACACAGCCGAAATTTGCTCTGTCTGACAAAATGTTTCTGGTCTCTTCTCAGTAGCCTCAGTTTTTTCTGGTGTCCTTCCACAGAAACCATTACTGTACTACCAAAACTTTGTTATGTAAACCCAGCCTGACCCTGAGTCCAATAGAGCTTTGGTACTGCTGTTTTACAGGTCTAGACCTTTATAACAATGCTTGTTTTCATCCTTTTCATAATGTCATATTTTAATTGCCTGTAAGTAAATACACCCCACCACACATTAACCTGAAGTAGAAAAATTCTTTTGTTGTCTTTTTTGTTAGTATTGATTGTTGTTGGATTGGGGACTGGGGTTTATTTTTGTGATATCTACTGAAGTTCCAAGTTGAACAGGTTTTGACATTAGCAAGCCACAAAGTTTACATTGAATTTCTTGTCTTCTGCTTTCCTCCAAACTTGAATAAAATGAACTATAATATCACTTACCACCACAGTCTCTTCGTTGCAAGTTTTCAGCTACAATTTACTACAAGTACACCATCAATCTGGACTTTCATTTTCTGTGTCAAAATGCTCATAATTTTTGCCTCCCATCCTTGGTTGGTAAGGCCATGCACAAAGACTGCCTATTAGCAGAATACACAAAGCACACAGTGTAACTCTGGCTGACATGAAAGTTATATGGACTCCAGCAAGGTGTGAAGCAAAGCATCAAGGTGCTCCACCTGCACAAGGCACCTTACACATTTTTGCTGGTGTAGCAGCATCAGTCCAAGCAGAAGGTTCAACCACTGCCAGTCCTGGACTCTCAACAGTGCTGCAGAGCAGTCAGCTGCCACCAGCTCTATTGACATCAGTGCTTAGTGGTCTGCTTCAACAGCACTCAAATTAAATATTTTGTTCTTTTCCTTTTAAAGATTGTATACCTTTACCCACACTTGCTTTTTTCCTCTTGAATCCCTGATCTACTAATGATCACATCTCCATAGAATTATAGACATATTATAATAGATAATATATATAATATAGATATATTACATATAATTCTCTCATAGAATTATAGAATCATTAAGGTTGGAAAAGACCTCCAAGGTCATTGAGTCCAATCTTTGACCAAATACCACCATGTCCGCAAAACCATAGCATTAAGAGCCATGTCCAGTTGTTTCTTGAGGGATGGTGACTTACTCTCTAGACCCTTCATCATCCTCTTTGCCCTTCTCTGGGCATGGTCCAGCACCTCAATGTCTTTCCTGTAGTGAGGGGCGCAAAACTGAACAAAGGATTTGAGGTGTGGCCTCAGCAGAGCCAAATACAAGGGAACAATCACTGCCTTGGTCCTGCTGGCCACACTACTTTTGATACAGACCAGAATACCATTGGTCTTTTTGCCCACTTGAGCACACACTGGTTCATGTCCAGCTGACTGTCAGATAGCATCCCCAGGTCTTTTTCCACAGAGCAGTTTTACAGCAACTCTTCCCCAGCCTGGAGCATTGCAAAGGGTATTTTGTACATTAGCCTTTCTGAACCTCATGCCGTTGGCCTTGGTCCCTCTATTCAACCTATCCAGATCCCTTTGCAAAGCCTTCCCACCTTCCAACAAATCAACACCCCCACCAATGCAGTTTCATCTGTGAAATTACAGAGGGTTCAAGACAATCACCTCATACAGGTAATTAATACAAATATTAGACAGGAATCTGTCCAATTTTAAGTCTTTTAACCTTTCTGCGGGCCTTCTGATGCCTATCTCTCATAACTGCAATTTTATCAGCTGTCTGAGCCAAGGTTGCAAAGTTGAGTGCATCAGATCTTAGACTCAGGCCCATGGTATGCAGGAAACAGAATGTCTGTGGCAGACAGGGAAGGCAGTCAAAAAGTTTCAGACTTGTATTAGCACATCTTATTCTAGCATCCAAGCCTCCTTAGCATGTCCTTTGGGAGCTAGACAAGCCTTACCCACTTCTAGTGCTCATAGGAGGTTATCCCATTTATCTTCAATACTGTAGTGTATTGACCCTGGCTGAATGCTAGGCACCCACCAAAGCCTCTCTCACTCCCCTCTGCAACTGGACAGGGGAGAGAAGATATAAGGAAGGGTTCATGAGCTGGGATGAAGACACAGAGAGTCACTCATCAAATACCATCACAGATAAAACAGATTTGATTAGAGATATTAATTGAATTGATCAGTAAAACAACCAGAGCAGGAAAACGAGAAGTATCATAAGGGCTTAAAAACACCTTACAGCCTGCCCCTCTCTCCCTCCCAGCTCAGGGAGACAGGGAATGGGGGTTATGGTCAGTACATCACTCATTTCTGCCAGTGGTCAGTGAGAGGAATCCTTCCCCTGCTCCAGTGTGGGATCCCTCCAGCTAGAAACAATTCTCCATGAACTTCTCCAACGTGAGTCCATTTCACGAGCAACAGTCCTCCATAAACTGCTGCAACATGAGTCACTCTTCCATGGAGTGCAGTCCTTCAAAGACAGGCTGCTCCAGCATGGGTCCTCAACAGGGTCACAAGTCCTACCAGGAAACCTGCTCCAGTGTGGGCTCCTCTCCCCACAGGTCTGCAGGTCCTCGCCAGGACCCTGCTCCAGCACAAGCCCCCATGGGGTCACAGGCATCTCTCAGGCATCCACCAGCCCTGGCGTGTGTCTCCTCCACAGGCTGCAGGTGGATCTCTGCATGCCTGTTTAACTCCATGGGCTGCAGGGGCTCAGCTGCCTCACCATGGGCTTCACATCAGGCTGCAGAGGAATCAGCTCGGGCACTTGGGGCACCTCCTTGCCCTCCTTCTCCACTTGGTGTCTGCAGAGTTTTCCTATAACATATTCTGACTCCCCTCTTCTCTGGCTACAATTACATTTGCACAGTAACTTTTTTTTTCACCTCTTCAATATGTTAACATAGAGTTGTTACTATTTCTAATTGTCCAGCCTTGGACAGCAGCATGTCTGTCTTGGAGCCAGCTGGCCTTGGCTCTGCCGGACGCAGAGGAAGCTTCTGGCAGCTTCTCACAGAAGCCACCCTTGCTGCTCCCCTGCTGCCAAAACCTGGTCACACAAACCAAATACAGATACATAGCAGACAAGTAGAGAAATTGAGACAGGACTATTAAAAAAAATTGAAAAAATAAATTTCTATTTGGCATGTAAAATTATGCAATTTGTATCTCCATGGCGGCTAATTGCTACCCTCTATTTGATTGATACCAGGTTTACTGTCATAGATATTTTTTCGTTTTACTTGCAACTAATTTTCTGAAACATAAGTATTACATTCAGACCTCTAATCACTTATTATGAATTTGTAGAGATATAATTCGAAAACAAGCTTTTAAGAGTTCCCCCCTCATTTTAAATGCAGTTAATATAGCAGATCTAAAAAACTGTTTTTTCTGCATTTGTACTGTTGATTGCAGTAATAATAAAACTAATTGCCTGTAATCCAGTAAAGTATAATTACACCTAGCTTGATTTAGACAAAGATGTAGATATTTCATAATTAGATCACATGAAGCATTATATGAATAATTCATACAAAAATATGATCATTTTAATGATCATAAAAATATAATCATTTAATAAGATCATTTTTTAGACTTAGTTTTAACAAATATTCCAACTGAGTAATGGGCACAGTGTGTGAGATTCACCTTATCTGACTTTACCTGTCTAACAAATAGTAATCTAAGTCTAAGTTGGTGTCTTATGAGTGTCTCCATCACTAATGAAGAGTAGCCAACAACATATGAGGCAAGGGAAAATACTGGTCAGGTGTCTTGTTCAGCTCAAGATAGCATTAATTAGCAAATGAGAACATCTACACTGTAAAAGTATTCAGTCAATATCTGGCACCACCATTAAATAACATTCCCCAGAGCCTTTGGAATGCTCATCGAGAACTGGAAAAGAATTACTTGACTGGTCTATACAAATTGTAAGATTTTTTGGATTCATCAGTTCCATATTTGATAAGTGCTTACTATCACAATTAGAATTAAGTTAAAGAATCATCAATTAGATACCTAATTTAGATCTGGTAGCTGATATTAGTGCAATATACGAAGTGCAATACTTCGAAAGAAGCAGTTATTTCAAATGGAGCCTTTGCTTTGAAGTGAAGATGCTTTATATGAGATGCAGTATAAGATACTTTGCTATAAAACTTGCAAAATTCAAGTGTTTAAGCACATTTTAATTTGAAGTTTTCCTCTGTGTTTGAAGAAATAATGGGTTTGCTTGCTTACATTTAAATTTTAAAGGAAAATAGTTGGAAGGTGTGAGGTTCTTTTAAGTTTTATTTTCTAGCTAAAGTAGATGGCACTAAAATTATTTTAAAGACAGCTTTAATTTTAAAATTTGTGATCCATTGATTGCATATTGAATCAGTTTCTAAAGATGTTAGGAAGATGACAGAAGATATGTGAATATGCTAAGTCTGTGGTAGCATAATAAACACAACATTAGGTGCAGATAAGGTAGGAACAACATCTTATATAGGCAAAGGGGTCAGCTGCTGTATTTTGTCTGGAAATTTTGCTCTTAAACATGTATGTCTTTATCATTTTTTTTCTCCATGGATGTAAGAATTAAATCCCTCTCTCACTCCCACAATACATTTCTAATTCCTTTACTCTTTAGAATCACTTATTTTTATGCTTTCATTCATTTAAAAAAAAAATTAAATCAATTAGTGCAGTTGAAAGAAAAACAGGGCTTTCTTTTCAAAAGCAGATGAAAACATCTGAGGAGATGATTTCCTCCTCTTCTAGGAAGAGAATACAAGGTTTTCTGCATTTGTTGTTAGCTGTAGATAATCAAAAATTTATTCAGTGTAGAAATTTTTATTGTTTATTTTGCATGGATGTTCATCTGTTTATAGAGTCTGAGCAAAAGTAGGTCTGTAATATTCAAATGCAGGGAGAGTGAAGAAAATTTGTAATTACCATTTCCAAGCAGGAGGGAGAGGGAAGAAGCCTGTAGCCTCTTTATAAGCAGCCCTAGAGCTGAAATGGATGAGAGCTTTGAGATGGAATTCGGCATGGAAATAATTCTCAGTTAAAAGAAGTACCTTGCTTTCAGTCAAAATTGGTTTTGACTTTACCAAGGTATAAGCTTTTGAATATTGAATACTGACTACAGTAATAAGGTTTTAAGCCTCTCTTTCACCTTCTCTCTTCCTGCCCTCAGTACATAAAATTTTCCTTCCATATGAACATTAAAAGTGTGAAATATTTTTACAGCAAACAGTGAAATGTCATAGATTGCTGCAGATTGGCAGTATCTCTTGTTTATTTCCTAGGTATTAAATTGCTGAAACCAGTTTTGATATTTCTGGTGGTTTATTGTTTATTTTGTTATCGCACGTACAATTTATACTCTTCTCACTGTCTTCACCATCATTGAGGAATAACTGTCCTTCATCCAAAAGGCCTCTTTCGTTCCAAAACATATTGATCCTATATCACGTGTTTAATTTGCAGGAGTGTGAACATTCACAAAATTGAAACTCATACCAGTATTATATGGTCCCAGCTGCAAGACCTCTTTTCACAAGAGACTTTTATTTCTTTCACATAATCCTAGATTGGCTTCCAATTATCCTTCTAAATCAATATAGCTATCGCAGCAAACTCTAGCAGCCTTGGTTAACTCTCAGTCATTAAGAATAAAGCACTCCTATTAAGTGATTTCATAACTGATAACACTCTAGCTATACAACGGGGAATAGGTTGGATTCAAATTACAGTTTCAGAAGGCTGATAAAAGTGACCTTTCGTGTTCATTCTTTATTCTATCAGGACTCCTCTGTGTGAATCAGTTAGGAGAAGACAGAATTTACGTTTCCCTTACATGAGAAACTTTAAACTAAAAGACTCAATGTCTTTCCAATTTGAGGACCCAAGATTACCTCACATTGACTGGACCTGGGGTTTTCCTCTTAATCAGATTTACCATTTCTCAAGAACTTTGACAACTTTCACTGTCACTGATTATTTCATTTCAAGACTTCTAGTATAGCTTTTTGGGAATCCAGTATTGTAGCTACTGCAGCCACTAAATTATCCATCTTTCCCACATTTTGCAGAGTATTTGCTCTTTTTCTTATAAATGTGCATTTTCCTTTGAATAAACACATTTAGTTGATTTTAATAATTTAACATAATATGTATAAAGAGTAAAGTGAGGACTTTCAAATAGATAGAGCCTAAATAAGACGGACTAAATCACAATACAGAAGCTATACTCAGAATTTCTGTCAATATCTAACATTTTTAAAAAATAAATTCAAAATATAAAGTCACCTGTCACATTTATTTTTTTCTTTGAAAAGCTTTAAAACTGTAAATACATGTAGATATCAGGATATTTTTTCAAAGGCTAAAATGCCCATAAAGTCTGAGGCTGAGCTTTTAGAATCTTCTAGACAAATAGATGACTGTGGTTCATTTAATTTTTTTCCATGTTTCCCTTCTTCTGTGTTGCTTGTTCCAGATGCGTTCATTCAACTGCAAGACAATTAGTGTAGCTAATAACCTGTTAGAGAGCTTTTCTCTAAAAGGCATATGTACAAATAGTTAAGAATAAACAGTAGCTGGATATTCCTCACATCACTGATTTATGACAGCAGATTAAAGATTTGGTCTCCTCAGTTCAGTATCTAATACTGAGGCGGAGAAAAGCAGTTCCACATCTACTCCTTTCCTCATCTCACTTATCAGGGTAAACAGTCTGTTAAGAACCAGATCTTCGAAAGCACGTAGGTGTTTAATTCACTTTGTTGGGTAAGAGAGACACCTAAACGTGCCAGAGGCATCTGATGCAATGTTTGCTCTTTTCCCTCACTCCTAAACTGCATTGCATGCTGCCATTCCAAAACCTCATCCTCGTGGTGAACTTATAGACATAACTGATGAAAAAAATAATAGTTAGATTTTTACATTTAAAATTCCCATAATGGCTTCTATGCTGACATAAATAAATATAGCTTAATGATTTAAATAATTTGGTGGAAGAAGTTTGTATGACTCTCATATTTAAAAGAAACAAATGTACTGTTAAAATTAATGGGCATATTTTGGCTCAGAAGATGAAACTTTTTAAAGTTTTAATGGTGCCGAGAACCCTAATTAGTCCTTAACTTAAAAATTACTGACATACCACATTTTACATAACCATCAGAAATCTGAATTTGACTTGCTCACAGACGTCTGAAAGAACTATCTAAGTATTTTTATGAATTTTCCTCTTTGCTAAGAGTGTACTCTATAAAGTACAGGCAGGAAGGCTGTGAAAATAAATGATAGATTTGTACTGCTAATGCATTAACTGGCAGCTGAGTACAGAAGAAAGTCATTTCAGATAAGAACTCATGTATTTTTTAAGGGATTTTTTTTGAGTTTTCTTGACAGCATCTTATATTAAAAAGTTACTCTTTTGTCTCAGTGCACTACCAACAGGTGTGCTTAAAATAGCTCTTTCTAAATCTAGCTTTCATTCTACTTGAACCCAAACCACATATAAAAGTATACACCTTCTAGTCACTCATTTTAGCAGAAAGAAAGTAAATTAAAGGTATTATCACTATTGACAAGAACAAATTTTTTTTTAATTATTATTTCTATCATGATATCTCCCTCCCCTTGTTCTCAGCCACTTCTATTTTGTAAGAAATGCCATACTTACAAAACACTTGTCATACATCAAGCTATCTGTCTGGGATAATATATTTTTACTTTATGATTATTAATTTCACGTTACCTAAAGTATTAATTAACACAGGAATAAAATAAATTATAAAAAATAAAAGGAATGAGGATAATAACTTTTTCTGCAATTATCCTAGAGAGTATCACTTTCTTTCTAATTGACAATACAAGTATTTCAGGCAAAGAGGGGAAGTGGAATTCAAAATGAGTCTAGTGGAATTCAAAAATGTCTCTTCCATATATAAAACTCTTTTTTCAGGTATAAGCACCAAAGATGGTATTCAGGACAAGCAAAAGTTTTAAATCTCTTGTGGACAATAGAGTATAGACAAGTCTTCGGTCTCTCACAAAAAGTTGTGAAGTCTGCCTCTTGCTGTGCATAGAATAATTTTGCTGTTTTTCTCCTGGGTTTTCCACAAAATCTTCTGTAATAAAGAAGAAAAAATGGACCTGGATTTTATGAAAGACATACCGAAAAGGAGGCATAGAGAGAAGCAAAGTTACGATGCCTAAAAGAGGGAAAAACCTTAAAGGATGAGAGGAAGGTATCCTTTGAAGTATAAAGTTGTGGCATGATCAAAAGTTCACTGTAGGTAATGGAAAGATTTCTATTGACTTCATTGGTCTTTAAATTCTGTATAGTTTAGAGGAAAACAATAAACTTTTCTCCTTTTTCCCCATTAGCTCCTTAGTTGTGCTGGTTTCAGTCATACTAAGCGAACAACACAGAGTCAGGAATGGAGTTAGAAATAATTTATTCAATTTGAAAAAAATAAGCATAATTAATTTATTTTAAAGCATATTTTTTAAAGGAATTAAATTAATTTAAATATTATGTGTACTATTTCAGATATCCAGACATTAATAATTTACTATAATTTTTCTGGGAGAAAAATGGAACAATTTTTGCACAACTTTCTTTAAGAGTTTGCACAGATTTTTTTTACACAGCTTTTCAAAAATATAATTTCTTTTTCTTTTAAGACCTATTTTCTCTTTCCTCCTTCTAAAGCTTTTCTAGTAAGATACAAAGTATACTCATTGTTTTTAATGTCCTAATGAAAATAAATATTGTAGATTCATTTCCATGACAGAGTCTGGCTCCTGGATAACTCCCCCCATTTATTTCTCAGACCACTTTTTCAATTCATTTAGAGAAACATTCTGGATGAGGCCCTTTAAAGACAACTTACAGCCATAATACCACTGTACTCTTTACAAATATGTAATGTGCCATCATAATCTAAAGTTTTAAAGAAAGTTTTTGTTCAAGGGTAGAAATACTTGTTCCACAATCCACAGCTGCAGACGGGCACTTAGTCAGTCCGTCTCCTTGGCATTACTACTACAAATGTATTTGAACAAGGCCCAAGATTTAATCAGCTTTTAGTTTTGTAATTATTGCCAGTACTAATATCTTGGTAAAAATGATCTTGAGATCATTCTTTTTGTAAACTTCCAGTTTAGATAGTAGCATCTGATATTCCCCTGGAATGATTTTGTTACAAGCAAGAGGATATTGCATATCTGCACATCTACTGAATATGACCATGGTTCAGGTGTGACTTTTTCCTGAGTTTTCTTTTCATGAAAATCGTGGTAATTTATAGTCAACATTTTTAGTCTAAAAAATGCAGCAACTTTGTCCTTTTAAAAAATGTTATAGAGATGTGAAAAAAAAAAAAAAAAAGAGATGAAACAAATTATTCAACCTGCAAGTTATAAAAAATGAACAATAACCATATTTGGGATCAGCCCAAGAAAAATTAATCTGTTGTTTAGGCTCAGCGACATTTATTCCAAGAGTATATAATTCTTCTAAACTACCCTTTTGCTCTAGCCATACCTGAAAGATGGAATGGGACTAATACATCCTAGCTACAAAGGATTTTGCTGGTTTTTATATGGGACTAGACCTCTTTTCTGTTTTATTTGTACTGCTCGACTTGAATTTCTATTCCATCTCTTTTAAAAAGTCCTCCAATTCTGAAGCCATTATACAGTTGCAGAAAAAATAAATATGGATTTTTTCAGTCTGGAAACTTTCCAGATCTTAAATTTTGAAACATTTGCTTTTTTATACACTGTTTTATCATAATTCAATTCAATGTAACAAACTATCTCCTCATCTCCCTGCTTTTATCTTGCATTCTGTAGAATATTACTCACTGATCAAGTTGCTTTTAACTGATAAGTTTCTTCTGCTGCCTTCAGTACTTCATAAGCTCATTGACTATTTTAATAAGATTAGAAAGCTGGTTGAGGTTTGTCTGTGTGTTTGCTTTGCAAGATATTTTGGATAAAAACTATGTAGTCAGAGTGGAAACACTGGTTGGATGGAATTAGAATCCTAGTCCTGAACTCATACCATGTTAGGCACTGGATAACTAAACGGAAAGAAAAATGTTTTAAATGTCTCCATCATGAGAAAAAAAAGGTTTATTTGGAGATTATATTTATTCTAAAACAGGGAATACAAGGGAAAGTAAAATAAAAATGTGTTGCAAGAACCACTTGGGGTTTCTCAAGCATGAAGCATCAAACATGGCAGCTGTCAGTCCATGTCAGGTCCAGGCAATTGAGCTGCAGTTAGTTGCCTGACAAGAGTCAGTCAGGAGGCAAAGAACCAGCCTGTTATCCTGACTGGTGCTCTATTCTTTGTGTATAAAATCCATCATTGTTGACTTGGTGGTGGTTTTTCTTTTTCTGTGTGCCACTTGATAGCAGTTGCACTTCTAAGGTTTTCACTCTTATTCCTGTCTTAGCTGTTCTGATTTTGGGGTTTGGGTGTTTGGTTTCTTTGTTTGTTTTACCTCATCCTTGCAAATGTCATCCGTACTTTCTGACTCCTGTCTTTGACGTTTTGTCTTTACCCTAGTCCTCCTTGCTCCTTGTCTTCATTGGTACCTTCTTATTCCTTTTTCCAGGAATGGAGACAATGATTCCAGCAATGTTGTCTTGTCCTTCAGTTCAGTAAGGTTTTGTTTCTAGAATCTTATAACAATATACTTGTTAAGCATAAGCCAGTATTGTTGAACTGACCAAATAATTTGATAAGTCCTTGCTATATTTTCTATACTTCTTGTATTGTTGGGAGGGTTATTGTTTGGGTTTGTTTTGGGTATTTTTGTTTTGTTGGTTTTTGGGCTGGTTTGCTTCTTTGTTTGTTATTTTGTTGGGTTTTTTTGATGGTTTTATTTTCCCTTTATATTTTTTCCCGTTGGAGTTTTTGGAGTCTTTGCTTCTGATGCTCTGAATTATTAATGATCCCAGTTTTCCTGGTGCCTGTAATATTATTTTCTTGTTCTTTGGCAGATTTTCTCACAGTTCTTTTTCCGCAATCTCAGGCAGAACTACACACTTTTGCCATAGTAGAGATGGGCCTTGACCCCTTGGTACTAAGCTGGCCAAGTGCCAAACAGAAGTTTGCAGTGGTTTTATGGAGAGAAAGATGTTTATGGTTCTCCTGCATCCTAAGGCCAGCAGTATCAATGTTTAAAGTAGAGATAAATTGTCTTATCCAGTCTTAAGCATCTTGAGTTTGCAGCAAGCAGTTTTGGTGCTTATAGCGACAGTCTTTTCCTACTTGTTCTTGAGGCTTAAAATATTTCTCAGTCATATATGTTTCCTAATAAAGAGTTGCACATTAGGACACACAACATCAGATAGCTGGTTTTTGTTATGCAACGACTGCTTAGGTTTATCAGACTATATAAGATTTTTCTGACCTTAAGGTAGAATAGACTGTGTAACAGCCACTTCACTACTAAACCATTGCTAGGCAAAAACATTTCAGACCAATATAAGTCCACATAAATTCCAAGATCCTGCAGGTTGGTATAAGTTAATTTATACTACTAAACTTTATTCAAATATTATTCTTACTGTACACAATAAGAAGGGGAAAATATGTCGGGACTTAGGAGAAGTTACTTAGTGGTAAGCAAAAATACTTTAATATAAATAAAAATAGCGTATTTACAATAGCAAATGTACTTAAAACACATAAATTTAGTTAAATTATTTCATTTTAGTTTAATTGACTTCACATGTAAGTTAGAGTATCTGTAGACACAAATTATAGAGCACATGTATATGAAATATACATCTCAAAGATGGAAAATTTTGCCCTGTGCAGTAGAACATGAACTTGTCTAATTTAGACAGGATGTGATAACATGATAATCAATCATTCCCAGGCAAAGACCAAGTGCCTTCTTAACATTTAGCCTTTAGTGCATACACATAAAGGTCACTGTATAATAGGTATTTTCTCCTACAATTATGAATTCCACTCAGATATTAATAACATTATTATGATTAAATATTTAATAGCAACTCCAGAGTGAGCACAGTAGGTGAAGACAGAGCTAATAGCACAAATGGAACTGAACAAGGTTTGGAAGCTTGTTTCGGATCATTTAAAATCTGAAATTGTAATCTCAAAAGAAGTATTGATCTTTTTAAGTTATTACAGGTTTCCTTTTAAGGTTAAGCATTCCATAGTTTAGGGAAAATATATATTTTTAAGCAAGTTAATTTGTGGAGTTGAATAGTGAAATGAATGGTATTCATTCCAACATAAAAATAACTGTCATTAGAAATTAAGAGCTGTTCCACAGATACATAATAAATTCAATGTTTCTCATGTTATCAACATCTTTCTTATTTATGTCATATCCATTATGTGATTACAGGATATCCATGTTAAACACAATTTGAGTAAGGTACAAGGAAATCTGTTTTTTATTTATACGATGAGATGCAGTTTAGGACTTTGGGCTTGTCTGGTTGAAAGAGGAGCAGGCTGAGGGGTGACCTCAGTGCTTTCTGCAGCTTCCTAAGGAGGAGAAGTGCAGAGGGAGGTGCTGAGCTCTTCTCCCTGGGGTACAGGGAATGACTCAAAAATGCACCAGGGGAGGTTTAGGCTGAATGTTAGGAAGAGTTTATTTACAGAGAGGGTGGTCATACCCTGGAATAGGCTTCCTAAATAGCTGGTCAATGTCCCAAGCATATCAGTGTTTGAGGCATTTGGACAGTGCCCTTAACACCTCACTTTATCTTTTGGTTAGCCCGAAATGGGTCAGGCAGATAGGCTGGATGATTGTTGTAGTTCTCTTTCAGCTGAGATATTATTCTATTCTATTCTATTCTATTCTATTCTATTCTATTCTATTCTATTCTATTCTATTCTATTCTATTCTATTCTATTCTATTTCTATTTCTATTCTATTCTAATTTTCTATGTCCAAATACAGAATCTATTTTGTCTGTATTAATTTTTTTTTTTTTGTTCATTCCTCCCATGTATTTGCGTTTCATTTCCCAAAGGGAATAAATCAGTCTTTTTTTTTTTTTTAATTTGTAAGATATTCCTAATATTGATACTGAATTGTTTATTTCTGACATTGAATTAATGTTACAAAAGCCTGAATAAGAAATAGCACTTCCAAACCCGAGAGAAACTGATATTCACTGTTCAGTCAGAGTCCTTGACACACTACAGTGCCTATAACCCACTTGATCTGAATGGAGAATTCTATCAGTAAATTATTTGTCAGGCTATTTCTAGTATTTATTAACTTAATGTTTTTTTATCTTAATCTGAAAGAGCAGTTCTACCTTGTGAGAACATCATGCCTAAAATATTCCTACTCTTCACTTTCTGATAGACCAGAACCTTGTATGGAATTTGTCCAGAAAAAAGAATCAAGTATGATTCAAGTATTGTTTTCTTGTTCCCATTGGTTTCTTTGCTTTTATTCCAGTGCATTTTTGCTCTCTTAGCTAAAATGTCTGATAGGAACAAAAGCAGTGTCATGATTCTAGCACACTTGAAGAAATGTGCCTGTTTAACCAAATAAATTGGTTCAGTAATAAATCTTCCAGGGAGATTGACACTCCTGCTCTAAGAGCTCCAAAAGAGAATCATCTCTAAACACAGAGAGATTCAACTACAGTTCAGACTAAGAAACAGAAAGACAGCAGTTTCTATGCTCATATTTTGAAAATACCACCTTAAATACCCTAATATTTAACAATACATTTCTTCTGGATCCTCTCAAAAATATTGCTTAATTCATTACTTGAGCAACTTTGGTTTATTTTCTCTTAGCAAAGGACATTCTACAGAAGATTTTATTTCCCTTTGTAAAGTAGCAATCTCAAGTAATCAGTTTTTATAGTCCTATTTTTTAGCTAACATTATCTGGGTAAAGATTAATTCATTTTATTGCATTATGTTAACACCATTTAGTCTCAGAAATTATGTATTTATATGTATTTAGTAGGATAGCCTTTCTGCAATACATCAATGGCAGAGACATTCTGCTGAGAATGTAAACTGCAAATACAGCATTGGCAGTGCAAGTGACAGAGCTGCACACAGCACAAAAGCCCCTGTGGTTTGCAGTGCCACAGCTAATTTCCTTTCCCATTTTAATTCACTTTCCACAGTAGCTTCCCTTTATATCCTTTTACTGCTTTCACTTATTTGTCCCAAAATTTAATTTACATGCTAGTTTTAGACATTGTGCTAATAAAAGACTTATTTTCTAATAAAGATACAGAATTTTAAATGATATTTCTTTAAATGTTGTCCTGTCAAGTGACTCATATAACTGAATTTCTTATTCCTGAGAGTTTCGTGAATGGAAATCTTTACAGTTAGAAAAACAGCCTTGAATATGCATTGTCAAAACCAAGTAAGCACACGACATATATACTTTTGCAACATATATTACAGCTTCAGTGGTAAATGTTGAATTTTGAATATGTTGGCAAATTTCTTGTGTTACACAATTTTTTTTTTAATTTGTTTCCTTTAGAGAAATAGTGAAATAAATTCTGCTGGACAGATATTTAATTCTTTCTATTAACCTCACTTTGGCCTTTAATTCTGCTTAGTTTGGTCCCTTGTAGACACTACCGTGAGGTCTACCTATGGCCAGTACAGAGTTAGAGTCTTTATGCAGTCTGTATAGTTCTTGGTTAATACAATCAGCTATTTATCATTATTCTTTATTCGTTAAATGGGTTAAGAAAGATCTGACAGTAGACATTAGTTTAACAGATAAGCAAAACTGAAACATCCATGTACTACCCATTCTGGAGAAAAAAAAAGGGAACTGGCCCAACCTGCCTCCAGTAATAAGGCTAAAGAAAGCCAAAAGGAAATAAGCTGCCAAAACCTACTCTTCTAACATTTCATTCATCTACAGTAAAAGCCTGAAGAAGGTTAGAATGATATTTTAATGTTATAAAAACACCTGATGTACTACAATTACATATTGTTGACATACTGAGGTAAAACTATTAAATTAGTAACTTAAATACATTTAGGAGATGTCATATATATATATTTTTTTTTTTCCTGTGGCTCTAAGGAAGAATTGTTATATTGTATTTTTGCTCATTTTAAAACTTGCTGTTTTTTTTCTTAAAGCAGCCTAGTTACTCACTTGTCTTCTCTTTTCATATGATAGATATATGCTCCTTAGGAAAGTAATTTACCTTATCCTAAAAGATGTTTCTGATCAGCACAATGAGGATCCTCATTAGAGTTTGTGGAGTCAATATAAATGAGGTGAGAGCTTTAATTTTTAGATACCTGGTGTTAAGTGAAATGAATCTCAGCTTCAAATACCGTGTTCATACTTTCAATGATTTTTCAGTGTTTCTAATGTAATATCACTAGCTCAAACCAAATAATTATTGAAAGCCTCAAGAATCTATTCCACCTCCTGAATGAGTTCAAGTAACATCCAATGTGACATTGAAATTCCAAAAAAATTTCTTCTGATAATTACACATTTCATTTATAAATATTTTTTAAGGATTATGTGGTATTTATTTTCCTGGCTACATTCATGACTAGTAACTTTATCTGTTAACAATACCCTGTTACCTTTTCCTAACATATTAGAAAGCAGTAAAATAAGTTTTATGATGTACCATACACAAAAATTTCAAATTTATTTGCTATGAATTTTTTTCACATTATTTAATTGCACATATGCTTGAACAGATGTACTTTCTATATGTTATTGATGATTATTATGGTTAAATATTGATTTTTATCATGTTTCATATTTTAAATATTATGTTTGTCTCAGAACTGCAAAATAGGTATCAAAAAAACTGTCAAATTTAAATACATAATCAATTGCACTTTACTGCATGGTTCTCAATTCAATTACTTTGTGCCAAGAACAGCAGCAAAACTTTATACTGATGCAAACAAGAAATGAGCTGCAGACACTTTGTGAAACTGAACAATTCAACATACCATGCTAAGAACTGATCTGAAGCTTTAAAAAATTCTTTAGAGGCTGTGGATCCTGCTGATAGTTACACATCAGTCACAAAGTATAGTAATAGAAAAGGTTTTGGAACAGTTCCAACTCTAAAGAACCAAGGATGACTGTATATAAGAGGATAAGTAATCACCAGAAAAGCTTGTCTTGAAAAATAATCTTTCAATCCTAAAGAGGGGGTACCAGAAAAAGGCCTGTTCCTATAATGGATTATCACAGAACAGATTAATCCAAAAACCTGTTGGAGACCGAGAAATCATTCTAAAGGCGTATAATTTTAATTATATTCTAAAGGCATATAACCTTTAGTTATATATAACCATATATTAGAAAAAAAAAAATTCACTGTTAGGGTGGTCAGGCTTTGGAATAGGTTACCCAGACATATGGGGGAGTCACCAACCCTGGAGGTGTTTAAGAGGTGTCCGGATATGGCGCTGGGTGATTTGTTTTACTGGTTTAGGAGTTAGAGTGGTAGTGCTTGGGTTGGTGGTTGGGCTTGATGATCTTAAAGGTCTCTTCCAACCTTGATGATTTTATGATTCTAACCCCAAATTGCTGCAAAATTATTAGAAGATAGATATTGTGTGTGTTCGCCTAGAACTCAAAAGTTATATCAAGTTATCGAGCCAACCGTGTTAGCTGCCAGCAAATTGACAAGTAATAAAATTACAGTCTGGGAAGAGTTGAAAAATGCCTTTCATCAGATACCAGCTATTAGAACCCAATGCTGTTACTTTCTCTGCAGAAAACTTTCAGGTCCAAATAATTACTGGGGAAAATACAATAAATAAAATCCATGTGTCTTATATTCAGTTTCTTATCTTCTGTAAAACCTGGGCACAAATAGAAAGAGACAACTTAATATGTTTTCGATTTGAACAAATCTATAATCAGTAAGTAAAAATGATTCCTAGATCAGATCTAAAAGATGTCTGAGTGATCAGTTAAAATGAAATATGAAATGCTTCAGTGGATTTTTACTGGTGAAGCCATATGGTAATGATGAAAGAAAATAGACCAAAAAACATTTCCTAGATACAATTTCCATTTGTTGCTGGCCTGACTGAAGGGGAAGATGAAATACTATGCATCCCATGACTGATAGAAAAATTTTAATAATAATTGCCTGCACTGAGAAATATCAATCACAGAGGAGTGCAAGAGTCACCAATGACATCTACAGTTACAAAGACAAACAGCAAGCAAAACCAGCACATTATAATTTCACTGAAAGAACCTGAACTCAAATGCAGTATTTTTTAGATCTATTTTTGTGGTCAAACTGTGAAAGGATAACACTTAGCCCATAACCTAAAACCTAAAAGAAATAGAAGTAGATTCTCATTAAAAATGACGCAATATGAGTTCCAAATCTTGGTATTACCTAGAAGTCAAATATTTCAGCTAGAATTACTGAAGAAGTAACAGATATATGGAAACTAAAACTTGTATTTTGTATTTACAGAGCTACATTCCAGAACTCTTTAATTTCTACTCTCTAAAACCTCACTTTACTTTTAAAATGGTTTGTGTACTAATACCTTTATATGTATCTAATAATTATAACTTACTTACACTTCAGTACATTACTGACCCATTTAAACTCACTTTCAGTAAAAGAACTTAAAATATTTGAGACTTTCCATCAAAACTTAGATAATAAATAGAAGTAAGGAAATTCTGCTATGCATAAGCACGGAGCAGAAAAACAATCAGAAAATAGCTATGCTTTTCTTAATTCATATAAAATAACTGGGAAGAAAAATTGTGGAGATTAGGTTGGTTGCTAAACAGGACGAAGTTATTGAAAATTTTAGCAGGCCGGGTGGTGAGGGGGTGTGATGCTGCCTTCCAAAAACATCTACAGCAGAAGCGCTCAGCAGGGCCAGCACACACACACACACCCATGCTGGATAGCTTCTGAGATGGTCAACAGCAAGGAGCCAGGAAGTATCTTTGTATGGGTTCCACAGAGATGTTTATTCCAGCCACACACGTGAAGGGTTCCAGTGACAAAGACCAAGCATCAGGAGAGGGCCCAGGCTGAAGTACAGAGGGCAACAGGGGCAGAGAGAGCACCAGGGGCCAATGGTCTGGGGGCACAGGGAGGTGCACAGGTGGGGTTAGGGTATGGGAGGTGATGGGGAAATAGAGAGGGAGCAGCTGAGGGACAAGGGCCAAAGGATCAACCAGGGAAGCAGAACTGTGGTACATTAACATAACAGAACAGGATATCATGGGAAAAGCCTTTCTTTCTCACCCTGACCTGGGGAGTGTTTTGTCTACCACGGTCCATCCCTCCAGGGGATCCTCGGGGAGCTTTCTGTGGCAGGCTCTCCAGCCTCCACAAAACATTTTTAATGATGGCAAAGCTGCGCTGAATGGATTGTAATGTTATACTGAGGATATATCATTCCACCTCGGCAGTAGTGCAGAATAAGGACAAGAATGGAATGTGATTATTGATCTGATAAGATTCTCTCAGAAGAGATGAATGAAAATAGTTGAACTATTTGATTCATAAAACTAAGAATAGAAGTTTGCATCAAAAAAGATACACAAATTACAAAAAAATATTTCAGGAACTGTTATTTGCTAATATCTATTCAAAAGGAAAGACATAAATAATACTTAGGCAAGGATTTGGATGAGATTAAGTAGAATTAAAGAGTGTTCTTCACTCTTTCTTTTATTCTGTTGTGGGCTGCAACTGGCAGGGTTGGATTCTTATTTGTATTTTCAGTCATTATACTTAATTTCTGTATTTACTTTCTACAAGAGTTATTTTCCTTTCAGTTCAATGTGAAATCTCTCAGAGGCTGTAGTGATGCACAAATGAGGTTTTCATTTAAATACATATATGCATATAAATATTTTTGGTTTTATCCTAAGTGAGAGTTTGGAAATAATAAGAAGATGGGAAAAAGTAAAAACAGGTGGTAACAAGTTATTGTACTGTATATGTGCTTTCCTCTCTTGTGAGAAAACATCATTGGAACCACTACCGACCAACCTGCAATTGCATCAAGTAGAAAAGTGGAAACCTAAGAACCCCACTGAATTATTTCCTTAACAAGCAGCACTATCATTTCTCAAAAATCAAGAATCTAAATTGTTAATCACTGCAAAACAATTGTAGAACTGACACAGGTTGCAATGGCCTTTTAGACATCATCTAGTCCTTCTGCCTGCTCAGAGGAAGGCCAGTGTAGATCAGGCTCCTCCCAGCTCTGACCAGCTGAGTTGTGAGAATCTTCAGGGCTGGAGGTTCCAAATCTGCAGCAGCCTCTCATGCTGTTTGACCACCCTCACAGCAAAATATCTCCAGATGTAATTGGATTTTGTATATGGCATCTTGTGTGTCCATTGCTTCTCAGGAGTGTGTGCATCTTCAGGAGGATTCCACACCTGCAAGATGAGTCTTCCTCTCTAACTTTACAATTGCTCTTCAACTAATCTTTATGAAATGTCACAATTCTTGCTGCTAGCTTGCATGCTCTTTTAATGGAGCCATTGTCCATCCAGTGCAGCACTCCAGCCATTTGTACTATCTGACAAAAACTCTCTAACCCCACTGATATTGTAACTCTGCACTTTAAGCAATTTTTAATTCCTATTCTGTTTTCCATACTGATGCATCTGTGCTGCAATACTTGAAATGGACCCCCCATCATTCTGTTTTCTCATGAAGAGTGTGAGGGTTACTTCTTTACTGTATTTCCATACCTTCTTTTCTCTTTATCCAGTTTCCTTTATCAAGTATCATTAAAATCTCCGCTATTTGGACTAGGAAATTTACTTTCAGAGATGATATCTCCTCACTTGGTCAGATGAACTATTGTCCAGCTGTCCTCATTTCTTAGGGAGGGTTGCCTGCATATAAAAGCTAAAGACCTGGCTGCAATACAAGATTCACAACCTTGAAAGAAATGTCGTCCCTTTCATCAGCAATCTAGGAAAATGTCACCTAGGTTCCTATTCCTTCCACCATGACCTCACTCCTAAAATCCTGTTGATGTGCTGCTGTGGCAAAAAAGATGCTCCTACAGTTTTCAGACTTATGGTATGGTCATATTTCTCTACTGCTTTCTTGGCGTGGAATTCTTTTATTGTCTTCCAAGTATCATGTCTCCAGCAGACACAATTTGAATTCCAAATTCTAATATAATTTTGAGTTATGTGAGTCTTGATTTCAAGCAGGGCTATTTATATACTGTTAATTAAAAAAGATAAAATAATAGAAAGGACATGCATGAAGATGTTCAATATGAAGTAGGTAATAAGCAACCTAATCCTAAATAATCAGACCAAATCGTTAAGCAATGATACAGCTACAATTGAAAGGAGTTACATTGTACTGAGGCATTTTACTGCTCATTTAAAAATGAGTCTCTTGTCTTGTTTTTGTTTTGTTTTGGGTTTTTTATTGCTTATTTTTCAGTGAGACCTCAGGAGGTTCTTAACTCATAGCACATATGTATTTTTTGCTTAATTGGTGTTGAAGATCTGGTTATGCCCATAAGTGCATAATTATTATTATCAAGAAAAATGTCATCTGGAGGCTTCCTTTGAAACAATCCTTAAACTCAAATTATTAATGGCCTTATGAAGGCATTGTCGATGATACTTTAAAAAAAAAAAGCCCCTGTAGATACTACCTAGAGAGGCTGTGACCCTTTAATTTTGTCTTCACTGTGAGTGCAACACCCTGTCAGACCACTGATTATCAGAAAGCTCCTATCTAGAGATAAATCCACGTGCATGAACTGAAGCAGATGCAGCAGTAAAAGGAAACGGCACTAAGGAAATGTATCTATTGTGTTCAACACCTCAAATGCCTGTCAGATGCATATGTTTTACATGGTGAATAATATGGGCATTATTAATATTTCACTGCTCTTTCGTGATTTAGAGTTGAGAGCAAACAAATTAGTATAATGTAAAGAAGATAAAGAGAATTTGAATGTTTGGTTTATCCACTCCAAGATACAGTACTTTCTAGCATTTAAGCAATCTGTAACTTGGAGGACTGTAGGCAAAAAGAAATGAACAAATAAAACAAATCTACTGAGGCTTAACACTGAGGGCATATTTGATTTGTTAGATATGGTATGATGCTTCAATAGTCAAGGTTGTTTTATTTAAAGAGAGACAGTGTGTCATAGTTCAGGTCAAGATCTCTCCTTTACTAGTTTTTAAAACGTTAGAAAAAACCAAAATCCTCATCCTTATATTTCATAGGACTTGATGCATTTCTGATATAGAAATGAAACAATTAATAGAAGCCTATACATAATATGAAAAGCTCTACAGACAAATTTTTAACATATTTCAATTTTCTGCTGACTTTCATCAGTGGATTGGGTGATCTCTCAGAGTTCCTTATGGCCTTTTTCTGTCTTAATTGCATATTGTTTCTGTGCCCCATAGACTGGAAACTCTATATAGATTTACATCCTGAATCAAAGAATTAGAAATACTTTAAACTTAAAATATTCACGAATATATATTTATGTGCTGGTTTACAAGAACTAATATTTTCAAAAAGAAAAGTACAGGCTCTTATTCTGTTCATAAAAGGCCTGATTTAATAAGAAAGACTTCACTCTTACTTAATATTCACACAAAGATAATGTTATCTTCACTTTAAAAATACTGATTATTAGCAAAATTTTCCTTCTATCAAATTTAGAAGGATTTAAAAAAAAAAAAAAAATCCCAACTCCCAAGAAATTTAAATTCAGCTGATAGCCATGATTTAATGAGTAGCCCAGAGCAAGATGTTTCACTGTGGTCTAATCACAAAGAAATGCTTACACAGCACCACTGGACAGACACATATTCTTGAGTTTGATTCATCTCTGTACGAGTTGCTACACATTTACTGTCTCATAAGAACAGACTGATAGAGAAAGAGGGCAAAAAACTACCCAAGTATGACTGCAACCCCAGACACCTTGTCAGACACTGCTTTTAATTAGGGTTTCTCTTTACATAATCTCTAAACTAGATTGACTCAGGCTTGTAGTAAAATGTTGCTGTGCTACTCTAGGATATTTAGTCTCTTGTCACTAGAGAACATGAAATGAACACACACACACAGTGAATCTGAACAGAAAGGAAGTGATTTTTATTTTTTTCCCTGCTTTATATACATTTTTCTGGAACCCCGTGGATTGGATAGTGAGGTCTTCTCTCCAATTCCACTGGTTCAGGTAGAAGTCCATCAAAAACCTCTTCTATCAGGAATGGAATGAAAACAAGAGAGACAGTTACAGAAACACTACTTTGTTTCTATAAAATGTGTGAGAAGCTCCATAGCAAAAATGCAAACAAAATCAGAAGGCTAAAATCCAGTCTCTCATTCATTTGTTATTTAAGTCCTGAACTTCAAGAAGGATCTGACATAACTGACCACCAAAAAAACAGCAACATGAAAATAGCTTCTGTAACCGTACATTAATATTATGCCTTTCAGTACTTGCAGGGGGTCTCCAAGAAAGTTTGTGAGGGACTTTTTACAAGGCCAGATAGTGATAAGAAGAGGGGTAATGGCTTTAAACTGAAAGATGGCAGGTGTAGAGTAGATATTGGGCAGAAATGCTTTTATGTGAGGGCCATGAGGCAGACGAAAAGGTTTGCCAGTGAAGTGTTGGACTCCCCAGCCCTGGAGATATTCAAGGCCAGGTTGGATGGGTCTTTGACCAAGCTGGTCTAGTGGAAGGGGTCTTTTTCCTTGACAAAGGGGTTTGAACTAGATTATTTTTAAAAGCTGTGATTCTATAATTCTATGAAGTATCTCAGAGCTTGTTAGCTGTATTTGGGCTGGGTTTATCATGGTAAATTCTCACCACACTCTTGTTTGAAAGACACAGTTAATTGATACAAAGGAGCAACAATCAAATCATGAATGTTCTCTAGATTGAAGCTGGAAAGAGCTCACTGAGAAGGTGAAACAAAATGAAAGTCATGAGATTATGAAGTTCATAAATGAAGGGGAGGGAAGGGTATAGAAAGAAAAGCATAATAAACCCCAGATATTTTAACAAATATTTTATAATCTTTTGTTTCGAGAGTATTAGAAAAATGTAGGCACGACTCACCAATGCTTTTGCAGAATCTACCTTTGAGACAGAGTAGATGACACTTCAAGTTGCCTTCTAGTCTTACTTGCATATCCATAGAATTTATGACTTGTGTAAAGAACTAGTATAGCCTCAATTAGTAGCCATACAGACAATGTTTACTTTCAGACAATGAGGTTTTGCAAATTAAGATCAGTCTGCCTCCAGTCACTGGAAGTGGTCACATATTTTTTCTGTGGGTTTTGTCCTGAGACTAGAATATATACTTCTGATTTTTGGTTGGTTTTGGTTTTTTTTTTTTTTTTTTTTAATGATTTTACATAAAGCTTTTTAGGCTTAAAAATCCCAGATTTTTCTGCACTTCTGCATAACCTTATTAACTAGAGATAGAACTGTTTGAAGGATACACATATTTTGATCACATTTCAGTCAGGAATACTATATGTGAAAGCTGATTTTTCAGTTACAGTAAGGAAAAGGATATAATGTTCAAATCTATTCTCTAAGGTGGAGGCTTCCACATCAAGGTAGAGCTGTTAACCTTATTGCTTCCTGTTTAACAAAAATATGTTGTTATACCTCTCTATGGCTAACTCTACAAAATAAATTTCAGAACAGCAAAACAGAAGCTGATAGAGTTTTAATCCTGTTTGTAGTGTACAATTTGCAAAGCTTTCCCAGGAGATCCCAAACTTTACTGGTTAATAGCACAGAGTGTACTTACTCTGAGCTGATTACATTCTGGTTTAGAGTTACCAATTAGAGCAACCAATTACAGCTCCAAACTGCGTCAACAGTGTTTGACCTAAATTGATGCCAGTTACTCAGTTACATTAAAAAATTCTGTTAATAGAACAAAATGAGTTTGAGTTAAAGAATATACAATATAAACTCTAGACCATATTTTAGATATAAAAAATGTAATCAAATATATTATTTAGAATGAGTTTATTGAAATGTAAAGGAGACCCTTGGAAAGAAAGCATTTTGGGGGAAGTAAACAGCTTAGCACAGTAGCTACTTATAATCTGCTGAGAATCTTTAGCATTGAGCTGTTTAGTAAGGAAAAGTGAAGCATCACTTCTGCTCTTTCTGTTTTTTTAATCTGAAAGGACCTATTATTATAGATTTAATATTAGTATTTCAAAAGCTGATTGTAGCATTAGAACTAGGAGGTGTATGGGTACCCATCTGCCACATATATGAGGTATTAGAAAATTTCTTAATTTTTGTGTTTTAGGACCACAATGTTGTCGTTTACCTAAATAGATTTTGGAATTCATGGCAGACAAAGACTTTCATAAATACTGTATGTCCTGTGAAGCACAGAAAAGATATAAAGTCCACATAGATTTTTTTGTCTTGGATATCAAATATTAGATAACAACTCACAGAAAACTGAAATTAGAAAATGCAAAAAAAATGGTGCGTGGGATAGGTTCTTATGAGGTTCTTCTTCTTATAAGCCTTCTTACAGAGGCTTATAGTGTAATTGCCACATATATTTCCTGAGTTCTAGATGTTCAGTCTTTGCTAATGAATATAATTTATACTTCAGTGTTCTCTTTTTATCCCTTCCACAATGCTCTATTTTTTATTTTTTGTGTTGTTACTTTCTAATAGAATGAAAGATATTGATGTATAATATATGCACACACACATACACACACACTACAAAATGAAAACAAAAATCCTTTGTGGCTTTTCCAAGGCCTGAGATCAAACCCATTGCAATTGATGGAAAACTCCTATGAGATTTAAAGGCTTTCATTCCAGTGTCAAGTGGGATCTTAGCTGCATGCCTAGCACAAGTACTCTCTGAACGATTTAATAATGTTTCATCATCCTGCTCACTTACTCAGCATAAAGAGTTATTGATCATATTCTTCATGTAGTGGCAAAACTATCTTTCTGAACTGATTCTAGAGGATGAGAAGCCAAGGCATTTAAAAAAGGCATTTCCTGCATTGTAGTACAAGTGCCATTTCCTGCTGAGGACAACATAAATATTTCTACTTGTTTCAAGGACTCTGCAATGAACTCTACCTTTCTTTATTCCTCCCAAGTTCCACTGACTTTGATATATTACTTTTTATTGCCATCAGTGAGAAAAGTATCATGAACTTATTTGTCACAACCATAAAGTCAGTAAACAAAGGCAAGCTAGTAAAGGGTGGCTCTGATTTGGTTTCCTTTCAGTTCACTCAGGAGAAAACAATGAAATATATTTTCATGAAAATTTGTGGTTTACACGTGTACTGATATCACAATTTATAGCTTGTCTGAATGCAACAAAATCTGGTGGTCAGAGCAGCTTCTTTCTCATCTAGAATGTTGTGCTGGTTTTGACTATGATAAAGTTAATTTTCTTCATGGTAGCTGTTATGGAGCAGTGTTTTGGATCTGTGCTGGAAATAGTGTTGATAACATGGGGATGTTTTCATTACTGCTGAGCAGTGTTCACACAGACCCAAGGTCTTTTCTGCCTCTCACCCCACCCACCTGTGCAGGGACTGGGGGTGCACAAGTTCAGAGGAGAAACATCCAGGACAGCTGATCCCAACTGGGATGACCAAAGGCACTGAACAAAGGCACAGCCCAGACCATATCACATCATGCTTAGCATGTAACACTGGAGGAAGCAGGAGTGATGGTGTTTGTCTTCCTAAGCGCTGTCATGTGTGATGGAACCTGGCTTCTTAGAAATGGCTGAACACCTGCCTGCCCACAGGAAGTGGTGAATGAATTCCTTGTTTTGCTTGGCTTTCACGTGTGGATTTTGCCTTGCTTAATAAACTGTCTTTGTCTCATGAGTTTTCTCACTTTTACCTTTCCAATTCTCTCCTCCATCTCATTGAGAGGGATTGATCGAGCAACTGTGTGGGGCTTAGTTGCTGGCTGGGGTTAAATTACAACAAATTGAAAAGGATACCATAAGGAAAACCAGTGTAACAAGGTGATCTCTCCTAAAGAATTAGGCTAATCTCTGAGTGCAAACAAGTTGTTTAGACAAATAACATTACAACAGAGTTGAAATAACATGAATAAGCCAAAACTCTATACGAATGGAAAATTGAATAACATAGGTAGAACTTCAAGTGATTGATCTTAATAGTTGTTGCCAGTATTACTCTTAGCTTTCATAGTAAGTTTCTCTGACAATGGGGATGTTTCTTCCTACCTCCTTTCCCAAATGTCCTTCTTTTATCTTCCCTCTGACACCATAACTAGTCAGTTCACAAAATCCCTTGAGAGACTTTGAGTCATTGCAACCATGATTAAGCTAGGCTTCAGGGATTTCAAATGTGTACAAAATACCAAAATACCTTGTGTTGTGCTTATATTCCTACATTATTTGTGTATAATTTACTTAATGTAAATATATCTAATGAAGAAACTACCCTTATGGTATGTAGATACCATCCTGAAACAACAAGAAATGCTAAAGGACTGTGAATTAATCATATTTTTTACCCTAAAATTATAGGTAATCACCTCTGAAAGTAATAAAAGGAAATTCTGCTTCCTGTGTTGCTTCATGGTTCAAGAAAGATGTGTGAACTCCAGTATTCTAATAATTCTAAACTTAACTACATATTTTGTTTCAGAATAGCTAGAGCGTCTTTTATTGGGTTAAATGTTTCCTATCATTTTGAGAATCACTGTTGTGGCTTGAGGCAAACCTTGTACATCCTAAAGTAATAAGATATATAAACTATCAGTATTTCATGCAGTCTAAAAGATATCAATATAGGAAACAAATCTTCAAGAGAATATACAAAATATTCATAACTTTCTCTCATAATAATGTTTCTTTTGTTATAATAGCCTATTTAGAGCACTAAAGTTCTACATAAGGTGGAAAAAGACATGCCTTCAGCCATTTTCCTGGAGACATCACAGCTGAGCTTTCCCAAGATGCAATTATTTCCTCTTAGCCTCCTTCTCCTTTACTCTGCAGATAAAGCACACACTATATTTGATTTTTCTGGGCCATTAATAATTCAAGCACTTTTACATTGCATTGTACATAAAACCACTTTTTTTAATGAAAGCAGTGAAAGAGCAAAGATTTTATGTGTGTATACTATTTAATTCTTTGGTGGACAGAACCTTGAATTCTGGAGTTAGCTACTGCATGGTATCTATAACATTAACCAACTCCAGCAATTAAGTCTGTGTCCATCAAAGGGTGAAAATATGGACACAGATGGAAAGGAAAAAATATCAGAATAAACAGTTTCTTTTTTTTTTTTTTTTACATTTCATATAATTGAAGTATTTAAAATACATAATCAAACTGCTTTCCTAAATATGTTCACAGAAACACAAATTATTTTCCACTTAAAAATAACATAAAGTAATTCTCCTTAAAAAATTACTTATAATTGAATGGGAAAGCAGTACTATTTACTGTTTAATTGCTACATCCTCATGTCTCAATATGATAACATTTCCTTTTACAACATTTCTTCCCTCCAGTTTCAGTGTTTTCAGACCAAGGAATAGAGATGCACAAGGTTAGGAATATTTTCATATTAAATCAGAATTTAAGCTTCTACCACTTATCATTCTTCATCTCTTCCTTTTTCTATTATGCACTCTGGTCACTACTAATTCCTATTTGAAACATGGAAAAATATTTCCATAAATCCGTACTGGTAATATATAAAATATATATTCATCTATATAAAGAAATGTATACTAATTTAGTTTTGTTACAAGAAAATCACATTATTGTCATCTACCTAAAAATCACCATTATTATAGTAAGTACTTAACATTTGAGGTAAGAAATTTTAAACTTACTAATAAAAACCATTGATGATTTTTGAAATTATTAAAAGTAATCCATTCTATTCCCCTTTCATATTTAAAAGAGATTTTACATATGTATAACAGAGCTTGATCCCTGAAGCTGCAATCATTGTAATTTAGACTTTTTCAGTCTGGACATAATAAAAATATTTACTTGGAAAATAGTATCTAGTTAGGACTAATAAGAGAAATCTATTAATTTCCTTAAATATCACCTACCATTGTACTTTTTTATTTTTCTATAATTCTCATTACTGACAAATGGAAGAATTTTGCTGCAAACTGAAGACCAAATTTATCTAACTTGATTTCTTTATCTATCTTGTGCTCACTACAGGATTGCAGCAAACGTGGGGTTTGGTCTCCAAACACCATCCCCAGTGGTGATATTTATGTATGTAATGTTATCTCCCTCAATGAGACAGCACATCCATTTTTTTGGTCTCAATCTATCTACACTACAGAGGTCAGATCATATTGTCACATTTAAGCTACTGAAACGCAATAAAATTAGGGTGAGTGAAATCACTGCAAAAAATCAAGTAACGTATAGAGAATGAGAAGTTTTTCTGTAGTCCCATAAGTAATATCATCCTGAGCAACAGCAACATTCACTTTACCACTATTGATCAAATTAGCTCAACTCTGAAGGATCTCTTAAGCTGAACAGGGGATTTAGATATGTGGACTGAACTAATAATAAAGACAAAATATACAGTAAAGCCAAACCCTCAATTGCAACATTTTATAGTTATTTTGGAAAGAGGCCAGTAAGGATTCATAGTAACAATTACAGTCATCTTGATTTATTTGGCTTAGTTTCCTATAAGTGTCTCTAGGCAGTATACCTCAGTTTTGAGAGTATCAGGCAGTTAAGAGTAGCAGCTTGCAAGTATTAAAGATTTTGTACTGCTTTCTCTCTGCTAGGGAGAATGCTGAACCTAGTTACTATGCCAACCTATATTTGAATTCCATATTGTACACCAGACGATTTATTAACTGATATTTATCCTAGACATGCGTCATGTAAATTTGTGCCTCAATATATTGTAGGACAAGGATTTATCTAGTACATCTTCAACCTTAAATTTTAGAATTAAATGATAAGTTTTCAATGATCTTGTATTTCAAAGGAGTTCAACCAAATACAGATTTGCATACATTGCAAATATATGTAATTAATTTACATATTTATTTAACTTACTTAGGAATGTAATTGATACACACAATGTTTCATGAAGCAGCTAATCCTGGAAGCCATTTCCAGACATATGAAAGCAAGGAAATCACCAAGGATAGTCAGCATGAATTCAGTAACAGGAAGACATGTTTGACCAATTTGATAAAATTCTCTACAGAAATTACTTTTTTGGTAGATGATATGTCACAGAAATAGCACTAGATAACTTTACAGACCTGAAATTTTTCATATAATCATTTAATTTTAGAATATGTTAGATTGAAGAGGTCATGTGGAGAACATCTGGTTGCTCAGAAAAGGACCAGCATAAATCAGGCTGCTCACAGCTCTAATCACCTGAGTTGTGAGCATCTTCAAGAATGGAGATTCCCCAATTTCATCAGCAGCCTGTCATGGTGTTAGACCACCCTCATGGTAAAAACATCTCCAGATCTAATTGAAATTTCCTGTATGGCATCTTGTGTGTCCATTGCCTCTTGTCCTATCACTGTGAAACTTCAGGAGGACTCTGCATCTGCAAGTCTTTTCCTCCGTGCTCTACCACTGAGTAACTGAAGCATAATTATATCTCCTCTTCTCTTTGACCCACCTCTCAGTCTCTCTTCACACATCATATACTCCAGCCTCTGAGCATCCCGGTGAACTTTGGCTGGATTTGCTCCAGTACATCAATATCCCTCTTGTATTGGGGAACCTGAAACTTGTCTCCCAAGAGCTGAATGGAGGGGAGAAATCATCACCCTGAACCTGATGGCATTTCTCTAACTTCTTCATCTTGTGATGCTCAGGCTGAATTTCTCCCCTACAAAGCTACACTGCAGATTCATGTTTAACAAGTCCACTGGGATCCCAGGTCCTTTTCTGCAAAGAACAAAAAAGGTAATGAAAAGTTGACTTGGCTTCACAGAACTAAATACAACCATTTGAGTTCTCCAACCTGTGCAGTTTTTCACCTCTCTAAAATTTTTTCGAAACACTAGCTTTTTAGTTTGATTTTAGGGATACTATGGGGTAAAATCTCATTGTGATTTTGCACCATTAACAAAAATACTATTAACTTCAGTAGGATGGTCTGTATTATTAGGTATTTTTTATTATGAGCAGCAAAGAGAAATGAGAAACTTCCAGTAGCATTGGAGCTATCCAGAATTATGAAGATAGTCACAAAGACATGTAAGGCTCAGAGGAAGAGGGCAATAGTTGCATTCACATCTTGGTGATTGTCTACCACAGTGCCCTTCATAGCAATTTAGACATCTGAATTATTTCAGACTCATTTTCTTCAGCCTGAAGTTGCTGAGAATCTTAACAACACAAGCATTTTTCCAGTGGTGAAGAGCTGAGCTATGTATATTAAGCTTATATACTTCACCTGTGCTAGGGCTACAGCAATAAGTGAAAATATTCCCTGCTGCCTTTACACATTTGTAAGGTCTGGATAAGGCTGTCATCTGAATAACTTTGCCCTACTTGAGTAGTATAAACCATTGTACTAACCATTTGAAGAAACCCTCAAAGACACATTATCATGTTTAGTTTTTTTTTGGCTGGATCTTTCTTGTCGTTATTCCAGAGAAAGAGAAGGAAATGGATCCTCTGACACCTGAATAGTGTCAGATGCTGATACATAGAACACCCTTCTCAGCATACACTCTGGATAAGGCCATTACTTAAGCAATCTCAGGATTACAATGTGGTTTTATGTCCCCATCCCTGTACTGAATGCTCTCAAGCTATGGCAAAGTATGTAGAAATTTGCCATGTACAAAAAGAATAAATGAGCCCTAAATATAGCCTTTACTCCCTTCGATGATTGTGTAGCTCCCTTTGATGCTGATAACAGTTACTTGCATACATGAAAACTATCTCCACAGCCAGGAAGATTTCAGCTAGGCTTTGTGAATAGGCATTGTGAATGCAAAGAGAACTAGAAAACTGAATCTAAGAGCAGAATAACATGGAATTCACAATGGCTTTATGTGTAAAATGGATTTCTGCTTCTACATTTGGTTCTTCCCTTCCCTTCCCTTCC
>VZRF01004635.1:15296-35341 GCA_013396875.1 Vireo altiloquus | reverse complement strand
CTGGAATAAAGACGTTTTTAAGATACCCTGGAGCTGTGTCATGCTCAGTCCTCTGCAAGATAACAATGGAATAAACAATCTCAAAGCAGCCAAAGTGAACTTGCTCATAGTGATTAATCAGACCTATTAAATACTTTTTGATGAAATCACTAGTTTCAGTAAGAGATATGGTCTGACGTACCTTCTTCCTGTTTTGTCATATTTTTCTGAGCTCTTAGTGCATTTCTATGGGTTCCTCTAATAATCTCCTTGTTTCAGCTTTTTCAATCAGGTCCTGAATGATGGATGCTTGATAAGTAAGAAAAAACCAACAAAACCAGTCATTACTGTGACATTTTTTGGACATTGGTATGAAAGGGATCATCTGAAACAAGACCCACAAGCAACGTGTCCCCATGATATTTCCATAACTGAAGCTCTACACTGTTAATCTGATGTCCAAATGAGAGACAGCATTGTCTACAACAACAATCCCTATTATGTTTCTCATTTCCAGTGGCAAAAACTCATCAATGTTTTTAGTTTAGTAATAATGCAGCAATATTATCTTATTACTACAATTTATTGAGAAGAATCTATTTCTGTATCATAAGATTACTAATATTTTATTAATTCAAAACAGCAGTTGTTTTTCTCTGTTTGCTGGATTTTTATTTTTCTAACCCTCAGAAAACCTGAATTGTAGTCCAGAGTATTCATTCCTATTAAAACAGTATTGCATATTTTTTCATTGCAGATTATTACGGGGCCAGTAAATAAAACAGTGAAAGATGTGATTTGTGGCAGGTTTTTACACATGCTCAATATTTCTTTGTCTCTGGAATATGACTTGTGCTGACCTATTTCAGTCTGCTCTTTTACCACAATTAGGCCTTTTTTTACCTATTTGTGTTACTTTGGTTTTATATCCTTTATGCCATTGATGCATATGATATAGGAAATGGTAATATCATGGAAGCTGAAAGAGGACTCCAGTGAAAGATCCCCTCCTGAAATAAAATGTGCCACTACTTTTTGGTCAGGATATTATTTGAATCATTATTCATATGAAACCTCTGTTGAAACAAAATTTGGACTTGAAACCTCAAATCATTCTGGTTGTCAGCTCCAAAAAACAGCTTGATGACACCTCCTGACTGCATTGGATACTGTTCAGTGATGGATTTGTTACTGCAACCAGTAAACAAGCCACTGAATGACCTGGTATCTCATAGCAGCTCCTCCCTCCCATTTTCTCTATTCTTTCTAATTATGTAACACCAATACATGTGAAATAAGCCTTGCCCTTTGCTCCTTCCTGTTCATGCTGGGTGGTGCTGCCCTGCAGATGAATTTGCTGTAGGGATTAGGAAGTTTAGAATTCTATTTCAGACCAGCTAGTCCTGGTAAGACAGCACTATTTACATTTTTGCTTCATCTTCTCTCCAGTGACCTGTGTTCTTTTGCTGCTGCTGGACAACAGTGACCTTTTTTTAGCACATCAGTGTATAAAGATGTGTGTGTTCTGTGGCTGAGTCCTTAAGAGTTTTCAGAGACCTCTGTTAGTCTATTTTCTCCTTCCTTCTCCCCACAGTGCTACCATTCCTGGTCTCACCATAGAATCATAGAATCTTCAAGGCTGGAAGAGACCTTTGAGGTCATCCAGTCCAACTGTAAACTGGGCATTGCCACTGTAACTCCTAAGCCACTAAGCCATCAAACAGTGCCAGATCCAGACCCCTCTTAAACATCTCTCCCCTTCCAATGCCTGACCACCTGAGCTGTGAAAACAATTTTTCTAGTATCTAATCTGAATCTCCTCTGTCTCAATTTAAGTCCATTCCCTCTGGTCCTCTCACTGTACAGCAGGAGAGACCACCTCTCACCTCACTGCAAACTCCTTTCAAGGAGTTTTAGAGAGTGATGAGGTCTGCACTGAGTATCCTCTTCTCCAGGGTAACTTCACCTGTTCATAATACATGTTTTCTAGATCTTTCATGAGCCTTGTTGTCCTTCTCTGGACAGGCCCCAGCACCTCAATGTCCTTGTTAAAGTGAGATTCCAGAATGGAACACAGTACTCATCAAGGTACTGAGTACAGTGGATGATCACTTCCCTAGTCCTGCTGGCCACACTGTTCTTGATACAGGCCCAGGTGCCATTGACCTTCTTGGCCACCTGGGCACTGCTGGGTCATCCAGCTGCCAACACTCTTAAGACCCTATCTGTCAAATAGCCCTTGAGCCACGCATCTCCCAGCATGTAGCACTGCCTTGGGTTGCTGTGACCCAAGTGCAGGACCCAGCACTTCACCTTCTTGAACTTCCTGCTGTTGTCCTTAGTCCTTTGGTCAAGTCTGTCCAGGTCTCTCTGTAGACCTTTCCTACCCTCAAGCATATCAACACTTCCATCTAACTTAGTGTTGTCTAGCCAGGTTTTTACCCGTAAAAGTTTTTTACCATGATGCTCAATCCCGTGTACTTCTGTTCTGGAGCTGGTGAGACACTAGGAATGCAAATACTCTCCAGACTGCAGCAGTGATTTTCACTGCTGCCCGCCATATGACCTTTTTTGTTTTCAAATGTGAATAGACACTCACATGTTACATAAAATAGTGTCATGTCTCACCTAATGACATGTTTATCAAAAGCTCCAGACAATGTGCTCTGACTCATGGAAGCTCAGCATTATTGCTACTAATGCCACATTGTCTTAAAACCTTGCTCACTGCTGGAGTCAGTTACTGTGTGACCACAGACTGATCTCAGTCCAGCAAGGGATTATCCAGTGTGGCCCTCTTCCCGTGGGTACAAACTCAGTGCAGACTCTGTACTTGTCCCCGGAGGGCCTGGGGGGTGATAACACACAAGTCTCCTGGGGAAAGGATCTGTGTTTTAGGGAAATTATGGCACCCAGGAAGGTCTCATCTTGTAGAAAGGATTCAGTAGGAGTGTGTGGCCAGTCTCAGAGCTGAGAGGTGGCTTCTTCAGCTTTGTTCACTGATGATGCTGGTCCTCTGGATAATGGAATGTGTGTGCAAGTACGGTAGGATCCCAACCCGAAATCCGGTGAGTATCTTGAATCCAGGATTTGGTTCGAGGCTGTTGTGGTTTAGTTGAAGTATATTTGTTTGTTGAGTGTTTTCCTACAAAAGACTGGCAGAAGCCATAATGACACTAAATTCTTTTTGCTACAGAGATTGCATAACACTTATCATTGTGAAATGTGTTATTGTGAGAAGTGAGTCAAGCATACAGAAAGCAATCCTATGCAAGTCCACCCATTACCCACATACCAACTCACTCAGTATAAAGACAAGGCTGCTTGTAACTACTGATAACAATAAACACTTCTTCGAGGGCAGTGCAGCAAAAACCATTTAGTTATCTGACTGCTGAGTCAGAACCAAGGAAGGTAAGAAACTTAGGCAACCAGATACAAGTGATTTTTGTGCACGTGTAGCTTTAGCTTCAATATTTCTGCTGGAGTGATCTGTGGGTATAAGAAAACACATTGCAAAAGGCAAAATCTAGAAATTATAGCTCCTATTTATGACGGTCTTCCTACACCTTTGGGGACCAGAGATGTTCAGCGCTTCATTATTGAGTGGTGAGTGTGCTGTGTGCTTGTGTGCTTGTGAGCTGGTTGTGAGCTCAAACAACCAGCCTGCACTGCATCTTCCCCAGGATGTGCAGCAGTACCCAAATTCCCTGTGACTGAGCTGTGCTGTGCTGAGCTGGGGTGGCACAGGTATTACCCATGCTGGGGACTGGCTGCCTGCCTCCCCCACCTCATGCCCTTGAGTTTGGGCAGGAACGGGTCTGTGCCAGTCTCTGCTGAGATTTCCCAAACTTGTTTTCCTGCTCAAACCCAGGCTTGCTTTGATCTGCGTCACTACAGCAGTGCTACGCCTGATTTTTTTGTATATCTGGTAAGTAACATGTTTCTTCAGCTGCAGCACGGTGGTGACTTCTCAGTGACTTCCCTGCTGTTACTGTAAGGCAGAATTGCACAATGCTGGCTGCTCTCTTGCCTTTGATATTGAGTCTTTCTGAACAGGGTGATTGCTTCTCCAGGTGTCACCTTTCAGCCACTCTGGGGAATTCCCAGGTTTTATGCAAGACTTCCTCTTTTTAAATCCCCCTGCCTTTGCCTGCCCGCCTGCGGCCTCCTCTTGGGTGACTTCCAGACTCCAGGCATGGAGCTTCCTAAAACTTGTGCCTCTGCTGTGCTTTTGGTGCTGTCTGCTCTGGGGGCCTGTGCCCTGGACACCTATGTTGCAGCTGTCTATGAGCACAATGACATTTTAGAATCATAGAGTTGATGAAGTGTTGGCTTCTCCTAAGGAGGCCTTGATGCTGATGGAGAGAATCAGTCTTTTGGGTGACACTACATAGTGAAGAGGAAGATTTTGCGAGGATGAAGATGATTTTTTTGATTTCTTGCTAAGTGGTAAATGATGAGTCAAGTTATGTTCCTTTACCCTCACAGATATACCACAGGTTCTAACTACGGTTTTTCCAGGGATCATCTGAAACTGTAGTAGTAATATCATATTTACAAAATACTATGCTAAAAATTGCTTTCCATGAGAAAAAAACCCCCTGCTTTCCATGAGTAGTTTCAAACTGTTTATTGTGCAGAAACATCCCTTTGAAAGGACAATCATAAAAAAAAAATCTGTGTTGTTGAATTCTTTCTGACAAAACAAGCAACTTTCTTAGATCTAGGCAGAGAGGTCAGCACAGTTTAAAGGATAGTTTATATTGCAGTGTGAGCCCAGGGGGGAGGATGCTCTCAAGGCACCACTCCAACTACAATAAACCGTTGTCCAAAAGCAGGAGGTATGGCAGGACCATGTGTCTCATAAGCATTGCCGAATTATCTGCACTCTGAAGCAAGAGGACTGTACCCCACACAGGTGGTCTGCCTTCAGAGCAGGCTGAAGTTTTCACTGACGGCAGCCATGTGCAGTAAGGTGACATGGAGTAGTGTATCCTGACCAGGGGAGTCTGGGCTTGCCCCAAGGTGGGTTTAAAAGCATGGAGAGGGATGCGCAAATGAACTGTGCAAGTGCTCCTTCCAATGGAGCCTCTTGTAGATTAACATTCCTTCTGACAAGCTCTCTTAGCCTTTTGCTCTCCTTTTTAAAAAATATTTCATATTAGAAACAAGATCAAATTCCTAGAAAAGTTTCTTTGACTTTTTGGCAGAAATATACTGTACTTTCTCATGTTACCCAAGAGAAGATTATTTCCAAAGCAAACATTAGTCTTCACTCCTCCTCTTTCTCTCTGGTTTATATTCCCCATGCTGATCCAGGAGCTGGGAGGCTCCAGCCATGCTCCCTTCCCAGGCTCTCCTGCCCGCTGTGGTGTTTGCACTCACAGCCCTTCAGGCCCTTGCCTCCAACACCTTCATCGCAGCTGTCTATGAGCACGCCGTCATCCTGCCAGATCCCACCCAGGAGCCTGTTCCCCCCGACAATGCTTTGGCTCTGATGAACAAAAACATGGATGTCTTGGAAGGGGCCATCAAGGAAGCTGCCCAGAAGGTATGGGGGGTAGCGTGAGGGTTGTCCATCGGTGCTTTTCTGCTCCTGCTGGCCTTCCTGGTTGTGTGTGGATGGGTGACCTTTTAACGGAGCCTGTTGTGACAGGGTGCCCACATCATTGTGACTCCTGAGGATGGCATCTATGGCTGGCGATTCACAAGAGAATCCATCTACCCCTACCTGGAGGATATCCCTGATCCGGTGGTGAATTGGATTCCCTGCACTGACCCCTCAAGGTGATTCCTTCTGCAGTGGTTTATGTGATTTCAAACTATTATCTCATGGAGTCTTGAGCAGCTCCCACTTAATGACTAAGAATTGCTAATTCTTTAATCTATAAAAAAATCAAAAGTACTGTAGAAATGAGATGCATCAAAAAGAGTTCTTAATTAAATGGTGATGGGAATATGTCAGGTAAAATGTATTGAGACAGGTTTACTTGCAAAAGGACAAAAATCAGGACATTTTAGGCAAAATAATTATTTTAAAAACATGCACAACTTTATCTATTCTGATCACTTGTGAAAACCCTCTGTTAATATAAGCTAATTTATTATCATATTAGATGCATAGATTAGACAAGCTGATTCAGTCCTCATTTCAGGTGGCTGAGTGATTTCTAAACCAAATTGCACAAAATATTAATCTAGATCTGAAAGAAATATCTTTTGGAAATCCAGCCACTTGCACGGTCTCCTGTGTTACACACAGAGGGGGTCCCAATGTGTGTCAGCTGGGAACACCAAAAAGACCAAGTTCATGTCTAAGATAAGCTTTCATGTTCTCTTCTGAGGCCTTATGAAGCTAGATTTCAGGAGTTCTCAGCTCTATAAATGCTGAGTCCACTTTTTATTAAAGGCTTACACACAAAGATTATTAAAAAAGGCTAAAATAGTCTTCCGAATCAGGGCTTAGAGCTGCTTGATAATTCGTTTTTAAGCTATTTAAGATTTATGTCTCTGTACTGTCTCTGTACTCCTCGTTGCTTTATGAAGCTCTCCACATCTTTGTATGCATGTTACCTGGGAATTCTGTCCACACAGAAAATAGTATTGTAAAGTGTACAGTAAAGAAGAACACAGGGAGACCATTTTTTGAAGATAAAAGAGACTGGCAATTTAAAATGATGCTATAAACAGAGAAGAAAATGAACAGAAACTATGATTTGATCTATTACTTTTTCAGTATCTCGGGATGTGCTGTTAATGGAATAGTAATTTTGAATCCATTTCTTCTTCATGGGCACTTAAACTTCTAAGAGATTTTTGTTTCTTTCACTAAAAATACATCAGATTTGGTCCAGCACCAGTGCAGGAACGACTCAGCTGCATGGCCAGAAATAACTCCATCTATGTGGTTGCAAATATTGGGGACAAGAAGCCGTGTAGCTCCAGTGATCCCAAATGCCCTGGGGACGGTCGCTACCAGTACAATACGGATGTCGTCTTTGACCCACAGGGGAAACTGGTGGCTCGTTACCACAAGGTAAGGAGGTACTTCAGCATCAACTTCTAATTTATTATGAAGATATTTTTCAGCTCTCTGGCACCAATTTCAGATGGTTTATACAATAATTTTACACTATTATAAAGTGACAACCAATCCAGGATCATTTGATTAAAGGGTGTTATGGCCAGAAGGAAAACTAAGCAATTGCTTAACCAGTCAGGCAAATTATTCCCAGGAGCACTGCAGCTGCAGAGTGCATGCCAGCTGCCAAACACTCGAGGGCTACATTTTTGACAGTAAATGATAAAGAAGCAGTGACAGAATTTTCCATACTCGGTGAATGTTAGCTTTTCCTTGATACATTCCTAACCAAATTAGACAGTGCTTTGCAAGGGACGTCTTGGCTCTTGTTCTTGAAGTTTAGCAGCTAATACTGGATGGGCATTGCTTCCAGGAGGTAGATGGGACACAGCCACCCCATTTTTGGGGGGAGGGCGTCAACTGAATGGATGCAAACCAGCCATGCCAGCCAGCTCAGGTAACTCAGCTCCCAGTTATGCATTAAAGACTATCTCAGATGCAAAAGCTGTTCATAATCTTGCCTTATTTTCAGTTTCTAATATGCCATTTTCTTCACCTGCAGTACAATCTGTTTAGAAGTGAAACTCAGTTTAATTACCCAAAAGAGCCAGAAGCCGTCACCTTTGAGACTCCTTTTGGGAAGTTTGGCATTTTCACTTGCTTTGACATCCTTTTCTATGAGCCTGCCGTGGTGCTGGTGAACAAGATGCAGGTGGACACCGTGCTCTTCCCAACAGCTTGGATGAATGTCCTGCCCTTTCTGACTGCAGTTGAGTTTCACTCCGCCTGGGCTATGGGAATGGGTGTTAATTTACTTTCAGCAAATACTCACAACACCAGCATGGCAATGACAGGTGAGTTGCATTCAAGAACAGGGAAATTGTTCCCAGATTCAGAAGCAGGCAGAAATATTTTAGACATAGTGAAGTCTCTGAAAAACAGTGTTTCAACTGGACTTAAGATCTTTGTGATGTGGTGCTGCATGTAACAGACAACTTCGAGTAAGAAAATGCTGAATGTTCTGAAAAAGGTAAAATTAGAAAGCCCATGACATTAAGTTTTGATAAATTTTATTTCAAAAAGAGCAAAAAGTTTCATTGAAAGTTTCAGTCTCTCATTTAGTGGCCACATTATCTGTTTAAAATTCAATCAACAGTTAAATGGAGAAAAAAAGTTTTTTTCGGAAAAACAGAACCTAATAATGTAAAACAAAAAGGAGGATTCCTCTTGTATACTGAATAAAACATGCTCTTTTTTTGTGGCTATGAAGACTTAGAGATATTATGTTTTGCTTTGCTCTGAATATATGTTTACTACCTTTGTTTTTTCTCTTAACTGAGAAAAATTATGTAACTGCATATGGTACTCTCCCCTGAAGCAAAGCAAAAACCACAAAGGAACATTTTTGCCTGCCCTAAATAGACTAAGCTGAGTTTAGGGCACAGCCCTGTGTTTCCTTCAGTGAAACATAAGTACCCCCATGACTGCCTTTTTTGTCAAATATGCTTCTCTGAGGCCTCCGATTTATTTTTAAATGAACCTGATTTTAACACTAAGATGGGTATTTTAGTTGTTCTGTGCTTTAAAATCCTTCCAAAACTCTCAGCAATGCCTTGAATGAAAGGAGAATCACTGAAAAACAGCACCAGTGTGGCATGGGGGGCAGCTGTTGCCCCTGGCAAGCCCTGGGTGCTGGCTAACAGAGGGCTGGCGGTGTCCCCGGCAGGCAGTGGGCTGTTCACGCCCGAAGGACCTGCCGCCTACCACTACGACAGTGCCACTGAGGAGGGACGACTCCTGCTAGCAGAGCTGAGCACTCACCCCCGGCTTTCTCCCACCTACCCTCCTGCCATCAACTGGAGTTTGTATGCCACAAGCATCGAGAAACTTCCTAGAGAAAACAACACTTTCTTGGGAGCTGTCCGGAAGGATATGTTCACTTTCAGTGAACTCAGACGCAAGGCTGGAAATTACACTGTTTGCCAAGGAGACCTTTGCTGTCATCTGGTCTACCAGGTGTCAAACAAGAGGAAAGATGAAGTCTATGTCCTGGGTGCATTTGATGGGCTTCACGGTTCTCTCATAAAATACCATTGGCAGGTAATTGCTTTTTCAGAGGTGAGTGTGGCTACATGCCAACCACCCGAAAATATTTATCCATTACTGCATCCTGGGGAATTTTCTTGCTGTCAAATCCAGCTCTTGGTTGCTGAAAGCTTAGTGATGTTTTACCTTGCTGTCTCCTCCTCCCTGCAGATCTGCACGCTACTCAAGTGCCCAAGCACAAACCTGAGCACGTGTGGGGAGCCTGTGGAGACAGCTCAGACCAAGTTTGAGATGTTCTCTCTCAGTGGCACGTTTGGCACCAGCTACGTGTTCCCAGAAGTGTTGTACAGTGGGGTGCAGCTGGCCTCCGGGGAGTTTGAGGTAATGGGACACCCCAGAGCTTTTGTTGCAAGGTTTTCCAGGCTGTGATGATGCCTTAGGTTTTAACTTTTATATTTTTTCAAATCCTGTACTGCTAGTGTAACTGAAGTTTCCTGTGGCTTGTTAAGTGTTGTTCTCTTATGCTAAGAGAGACATAACAAAACCTCTCCAGTTTGCTCTCCAAGGACACCCAGACCTTCCTAGGCTGAAAAACTGTAAACCATCTTTGTGGGGAGAGAGGGGCAAACTTGAGGAAATTCCATCATTGGCTGGGTTCTGGTTGATGAATTGATGCTGATATAAAAGTGTGAAGAACTCGTGACCTGTCGTCCATTTTGGGATCCACTGAGGCAGGACTCTCTGGAGCCCAAAGTGTACCTCTGAAGGCCTTTCAAATAAATACCTCCTTTATTCCCTTATTCCTGTCTAGCCTCTGTTTCTAGGTAGCCATTTAACGCATCAGTGATGCTGTGCTGTGAATCTGGCAGCCAAGTCCCATCCAAGAACTCCTTTCTTTCATTCTGCAGACTGTAACTCAAGGGACAGATTTAAACAGATGGATTGAATCAATTCTTAGTGATGAGAACATATCAGTCCTAGAGCTGAAAATCTCTTCAGTGCTTTCTTTAGCAAATCTGCCTTCCCACTTCAGGTCGCAAATCAATAAACCACAGCTTTCAAGGAGCTATTTTCTACAGGTTTCTGATGATGCAGATCTTAAGAAAAAAAGAAATAAAATACTCAGGGAAATTGTCTAAATGAGAAAAATTACTTAGGAGTATCATGTCTAAGAGCAGAGATTCTATGCAATTAAGAATGCTTAAAGGGATTTTTGAGGGGTTTGTAGGTTTTTGTTTTTTTTTTTTAATTTGGAGCTTCATCTTTTATTTTTGCCAAAACATGTTTCCATTCATAAAACTGACATTATTTTTATGTAATAGGCTAGATGAAATCTAGCTAGATGAAATCATAATTGATTTGGAAGAAGTATTTAACAACTTTCAAGAAAGAATGAAGGCAGTGAAAAAGACCTGAAAAATTTTAGAGGATACAAGGGGGATTTTTTTTTACAAGGTTGGAAATTGAAAAACATTGTTCACCCTGCATACTTGTTTTTGAATGGGACCTCTGAAAAAAACATACACACCAAAGAATGTATTTGTATGTTAAAAATATGATCATGGTCTTTTTTTAAAACAATGTGTTTTATTTTCTTAACAAATGCTTGCTTACCTTTTGTCACGGAGGCAAAAAAATCTTGTTACACGTGTTCACAACTGATGAGCAGTGATTTCAAATTGATATGTAAAAAATAATTAAGAAAAGCTACATATGGCCAGTAGCCTGAAATTCTCTATTTGCATCTGAAAATTGTTTTGTAGTCTACAAATCAAAAAATTTTTCAATTATGTCTAGATGTGTCTATAACCTTCGTTGCCTTGTATGAGTAACTAATGAGAACCTAACAAATTAGTTATTCCCACTCTCACCTTCCTATGAGGTGGAGAAAATTATCTTTTTTCCAAAGATTTGGAGGAGGGTTTAGGGACTCTTAGTCCAAGGAAATGTGGGAAGGCTATAATGGTGAGGTTATGGCAGTGCCAGGGAGAATTCTGTTTCCTTTCACCCTCATGATTGTTTTTAAAAATGTTGCATCAAAATATTCAGCATCTGTGGTCTATTCTTTCTGTACTATGCGATATTGCCACTCTCTTAGTGAACTATTAGTGTAATTCTTTCTCTTTTCCACCAGGTGCTACGTGATGGGCGTTTGAAAAGCAAGCATGCCACATCGAAACCGCTCATTACAGCGACACTTTTTGGAAGGCTTTATGAGAAGGACCTGCCACATCCTCTGCGAACTTCCCTATAAAGTTCAGGAGGGGAATTTCCTTCTGAGCCGTAGCAATTACCTGTACGATTCCTGTTCTGCAATATTGCACTTCTGCTCAGCCACTGGGGCAGTTGGGCTTGTCTGGGAGAAAGTGACATGTTCATTCTGCTGCGCATGCCTTTTTAACAGTGCTTGAGCCAGTGACATTATTTTTCAGTATGCTTGCTCTGTCACATGAAACTTTTAATTAGAAATTCTGTTTCCACCAAGATATCATATAGATTGCTAGGGTTACCGTAGAAAGAAGACTGCACTAAAATCCATGAAATGTGGTTTGTCATTTTATTGCAGAGCAAATTCTCTCCAAAAAAGCTTTTATTTCCTTTTATCCCCTTCCTGTTTCTCAGATTGTATAATCACTAAGTGTCTGTGGTTTTCATCCTTACACCACAATCAACAGGGCCTCCCTAATACTCAATGAGCCTTGGCCCCTTTCTGACTGAGGCACTGTACAATAAAGAGAAAACTAGATTTGAAATTATCTTAGGTGCAATCTTAGAGAAAGTGGTCCTCCATAACTCACACAAGTGCTAGGTCTGCTGAGCTCATTAAGCACGTCCATTTCTGCAGTCCCTCTGATCTTGCACCTCTTTGTACATTGCAGATATGTTTTGGGTCCAATGCATTTCTGATCAGGCTTACCTTGTATATAGTTCTCCAACACCTTCTCCTGGGTATGTGGATAATTCCTTCAAAACTGTTAAGACATATGAAGTAGGCAATCTTTTAGCACCTGAAACACGTTTCACCCCGTAGCATGAGAAATGGGCATTATTTTGGATCTTTAGCAATGATACATCAAACCTGGCAGCCCTGGGCCTGATTTCTGTCTATCATGTTATGAAGCAAATGAGCTTTGTTTGCATCAAATATGCCTTGGAGTGGTCCCTGTCTCCACACTTATCCAATAGCATTTTGCATCTACTGCCATTCTTACATCCTGCACCCTGCTCAGCACTGAGCTGCACTAAATGCAGCATCTAAGAAACACTCTGTGGCTTCCCACCCCAGGCACACTTATGTATATTATCCAGAAGTTGTTGAAATCACATCATTTCTGTTTTTCCACATGCTGCATCTTCTCAGCACTCAACTTTAGGGGGTCATTCTGGGAGTTTTTTAATCCTGGAAATAAAACAGCTGAACTTGCACTCAGTGGAGGAGCTGCACCACTTGGGAGCAGTTACTCAAAAGAGGGAGGGATTTGAAGTCATGCTTGCTGGTGCCTTATTCAGCACCTCACAACTGAACACGAAAGTCTCTCTCATATATTGCTTGCTGGCATTTCTAAAGTTCTGAGTACTTCCCAGGTACATGCAGGGCTGACTATCTTGGGTTGTCAGAGCCGGACACGGGTAGGATGCAATTCATATTGCTAGTTAAATATCCAATATCAAGAAAGGACTCTCATATCTCATTCATTAGGGGTGCAGATGTTTGGGATTCTCTGAAAATTACACTAAAAGCAAATTTGAAGAAGGGCTGACCTGCAGTTTTTGAGATGTGCTGCAGAACTTTTCTCTCCCTGAGAGGGTTCCAAGGGTGCCATACAATGGCCCACTGAGGAGTTTATTTAGCCATTTCCTATTTCGGATGACAAAGCAAGAATTTAGACAGAGGATGAGGTTGCATGAACTGTTGCAGCAGACTCAGAATAGCTCCATCATTTCAATACACAAGAACCACAACCCCTGCTTTTGAGAGAGGATTCTCTGAAGAGATTGCAAAACCCAACCAGATCTTCACCTCAGTGATGGGTGGTCACAAATGACAAAGTTTCAGTTTAAGGAAATGTGAGGTTTAGTCATGAAAGGAAATTTCAAATTATGCAAATTACAGAAACACTCAGAATAGAGAAACAGAGAGGTAATGAATGGCCGACTCCACAAATTGCATTTATTTTTAACAGCAGTATTTACTGACTCTGGGACAGACATGCCCAGGTACAAAAGTCAAATTAATTTTTAAGTAACCCACGTCAATGACCCCACCCCAAAAGATCCTACAGATGGTATCTTAATGAGCCCCATCCTTCTCTAAGCTGGACAAGCGTGCTCTTAATACATCAATATTTCTTCCTTATACCTTGATGCTGGCCAAAGCAAACAAGACCCACCTGTCCACAGTGTTTCTGACCACACAGAAAGAAAAACAAGTTCTTAGTAGATTTTATTGATGCAAGACTTCAGATGTAGGTAGAAAAATACTCAATTTAAACAAATATGATCCAAACCTTGCAGCTAACTTAAGTAAAACTGGTAATAATTTTAGGGAAAATTTTGAGTAAAATCTAATGCACTTTATTTTACATATTGAGTTAAAGTAAGGAGGCCATGAGAAAATATAGAGAAACAAAATCTTAATAATCTGGGGATTTTAAAGGGAGAAGGACCCTCCAGCCATGTCCTTGCACAAATATTTAAGTCATTATGATCTCAAATTATGCATTAAATAATGTGGCACAGTGAGGTACAATCAGAGATTGTGCAACTTTTAGACCAAGTAATTCAAAGCTAAATATTTATGAACAACTCATGTTGGCATGGGTGAATTACTGACACTATAGGACAGCATTCCTGGGTACAATGAATCAGTGCAGGTATAGTGAGTGATAGAATGACAATGACCTGAGTTTGAATTGCAGAATTTCTAATTAACCAACAACTGAGTTATAACTCCACTTCATCCAGACAGTGTTTGCTATGCCACCATCACCCATCAGGGCAGCAAAGCTGACAAAGAGAAGTAACTTGCTTAGATTAATAAAGATAACAGCAGTTATTATAAGGCTTAGCACAGCTAATACAGGAGTGCTTCTCCTTGGCTCATGATGGACCATGAGATGTCATGGAGCCCAACAGAGAAGTTATTCTAGTACACCTTCTAAAAGTTAACCTTTTTTACCTGCAGACAAACAACACCTCTTACTGAAGCCACAGATGAGCATGACAAGATTATCAAGTGGTGTCTATCTGTGATTCAGACATAGCTGGTTGGTGAAACAGAAACTTTGCTTACTGCTAACACTGTTATTTTCTCTTTCAAAAGAGAAAAAAAAAGAATTAGCAGCTATAAAAGTATTAAAATATATCTTGTAGCCACTCATTACTATAAAGTTGCGAGGGAAATAATCCATTGTCTGTTCAGGTATTTTCATGGCAGCAGGGAATTTCTACTACAAATATGTACAGTATAGGAAATGCATTGTAAATGCTTGATTTTAGTTTTGTCTATGAACCTTCATTTGCTGCTTCTAATGTTAAAAGTTAATTTTGATGAACTCATAATCTGGGAGCTGTGTCAGGATGTCAGGATAGTGTCAGGATGCAAGAGCAGCAAGGAGTATGCAAAGCAGGGATAGATTTTAATATCAAATATATAGTCAATCTTGAGGAAATCCCTTTTCAGAAAAAAGGGAGAATAAATAATTGCATACAGTTGGTTGCCCATCTTATTTACTGCAAAATATAATAACATAAATCTAAAAATATAATTTGAGTACCTTCAAGATAGTCTTCGTGATCAAATGATGACTTTTGTAGCAGAAATTTTGAACATTTACTTCTAAATGAGTGTCAGGAGTACGAGACACACTTGAACTTATCAAAGTCAAATACATTAAAACATTAAGGTCACATTTTATGAGATGGTTATTTTTCTAATCTGCAATTCACCTCACTGTGTTTTCCAGCCATCTGAGACTGGGTTTTGTACACTGAAAAAGGACAATTCAGTTCTAATTTTGGGTTTCCCCAAGGAAAATATGCTGGGGTTTTTTTTCAAGCAAGTCTTTCTTGTCAAACTTGTGGATGAGTTTGGAAAAATCTAAACTTTATTCTGCAACATTTATGAAATTCTTAGACAAAATATAATACAGACAGGCAGTTTCCATTAAGTTGAACAAAGAAAATACAGTGGACTCTAGGAAGATGCCATTTGCCATGTTACTTAGACTCTTTAAGATACACCCTCCCATCCTTTTAGAGACCTTTTTAAGTTTTCCATATAGCATTTATTCCTGTCCTGGCTAAGTGCTGCTATATAATACCTAAAACTCCCCCTTTCTTTCATTTTGTCTCCACTAGGAGCCAGAAGTCTTCCCTTAATGCTCTTTTCATTGAGGTCCAATAAAGTCAAATGGAGGTAGGTGAGTTTGCTACACTACCACTAAAATCAGTGGTGGTTACATCAGTTTGCATCTACTGACTGTGCATCTTCAGGAACAGAGCTGTTCTACATTCAGCTTTGAACTCAAACAAATGATCAAATAATTTGTGGGTTTTTTCAGTCCCTCTGCATGGAGGGTCTCACACCACTTGACTGGGTTTAGTTGTAGTTGGAAGTCATCAACTCTGTCCCGAAAAGTTCAGAGATAGCGAACAGCTCCCATCCTGACAAAAATCCCCAGTACCTTAGTTTGTCATCCAGCTGACAAAGTGTACAAAAATTGATCAAAAAAATGTACAAACCTTTATTTTCTTCCCATCCTCTTCCTGGTTAGTAGTTGTCTTCTCCAGTTTTCTCAGAGATGTTCTTATGCCAAGTAGGCTGCAATAGCTACCATAAACAAATGGTGAAAACGCATTGTAATTCATTCATGGGAACATGTTTTTAAAAATAAGAATTATTCTTGCCTAAGAAGAAATCAAATATATCTGACACTGAGATACAGGAGGGAAGTGCAAACTGAAAACATGGCCATTAATAGATGATGAGATACTTCCTGGTAGCTAGGCTGAAAAAGAGAAAGCTTTTGGCAGGTGTGGGTAAAAAAATATATGTGGTATTTTCATAACTGATGTCAATTAGCCGTACCTCAAGAGTATCAGGTGGCTGTATGTATAAGGATTGTGTATATATAAAAGCTTAAGTTTGATCAATCATCATTTCATAGCAGCAGGCTTAAACATTTATTTTGTTGAAATGTTTCTGAGACTATCTTTAATGTTACACTAGATCTTTTGGTTGTTTATTCATGTTAACATTAACCTCTGCTTGCAGGAATTCTTCCAAATTCAGCATTAGATTAATCAAAACCAGAAACCTCTTGTACTTGAGGGTTGTGTAACACTTAATATAACCAGTCCTGTATTTTGGCAAGGAAGTCTTACAAAGCCAGTTGTTTTCTGCTGAGCCTTTTCTTATAACATCATTGTCCCTTCTGCCACCAAGGATGTGACCTATATTCCTCCCTGATTTGTCAAGGCTCACCATTAGATCTTGATGACTTACAAACATTTGCAAGTGGAAAGGAGAAGTGGTAACAATTGTAGATAAGAACAGAATGGACTACAGAGTGTAAAAATGAGAGGGAGGAGAAGAAAGAGATGCATTCTCTACACCAGTCCTCACCTGCATGAATAAACGTTATGCAAGCTGGTAGAAGGATATTTAAACAGCTGAACATCCTGTTGCCATCTGTTCCCTCTCAGTGTTGTGGGTATTGGACAGGAACTAGCTAGTCAGAGAGAACTTGATAACAAGTCATAAATCAAATTCAAATCGACTTCAGAGCACCCTTATCTCTTCTTCAGTGACCCAATATTCAATTGATATACAGCACCTAGTGACAACATAAATTAAGCTTTTTTGGTGAAAGAATGGTCTGCTCAGGCATGTCTTCCTGAGACTAAGCAGCAGAGGGTCAGCAAGAAAGGGTACAGCCTCTGACACTGGTAATTTCTGGACTAATTGTGTTGCTGTTTCTGCAGTGCCATGATAGCACTGATGTTTACGTACAGCATCTCTGCTTTCTGCAGCAGGAAACAACTGCAGAAGCAAAAGATGGCCCTGGCAGGTTGCCCCCTTAAAAATGGCCCACAGTGCAGTAGCACTGGCATCTGCAGCCTGTTGGCTATTAGAAATTGTCAGATTCAATATTTCTGGGGAAATAGCATGTGTCTACTGTAGTCAAATCCAGAGTTTGCAAAAGGAACGGAGAACAGTCCATGAGAAATGAGGCTACAGGACATTGTTTATTGGCATATAAGTCTTTATTAGCAATTTTGGCTCTCAGTGGCTTCCAGTAGAGTAGTCACACTTCCAGACCAGAACGTGACATTTGAAGACTTTAATTTCACCAGGAGTTATCCTTCTTGTTCAGCCTTATGTCCCCTTGTGCCACCTTGCCAGTGCCAGACTTTCCTAACTCCAAAGCTTATCCTAACCCCAAATACCCAGGGGAGAGGTTCCAGCCTGAGCCCCACAGGTCCTGCTATGGGCTCAGAGAAACCTCTGGGGAGGAGGAGCTGAAGGGCCTGGGTCTTCACATATAAGGCAGAGAAAACATAGCCAGTTAATATTTATTAACTCAAATTTTCAATTTGCATTGTAGAAAGAATTAAACACCAATTTAACTGTGCATACTGGCAATCATTATAAAGGTTTTAAGCCCATTCAGGTTGTAAATGTGTCCCACAGATTTTGAACTTCATTAGTTCTGTATAAAAGTGTAAATAGATTAAACAATGGTGGTAAAACATTCTATGAAGCCAATCAAAAAGAACTAACATGCTATCTCTAGTTTTCCTTAAGATTTAAAAGATTAATAACTTCTCTATTGTTTTCTGATCGATAAACTGTTTAGCCTAAAGAAATATGATCTCCCCTGAAAACAGGTTTTCTTAAAAACAAAAAAAAATCAGGAAATTTTTTACAAAATCTTTACAAATGGAGATCCTACAAATTGACACACAAACTGACTCAAAGTGGGTCAGTTCTCCTCTATGAGATTACTTTTTTCTGGAAAGATGCTTCTTCTTGGGTTCCACAGCAATACTAAAACTATTATTTGGAGATGATGGATGCTGTCAATGAGCTGCAGGTATAGTTACCTGGTATGGTAAAAGTATATAAGTCTGGAAAGTAACAGCTCTTCTGTCCCTCCTACAAAGCATATCATATAAACACCTGAGCATCATAAATAAATGGCTAGAAAAATTTTTCATTAGAAGGAAACAATATCTTTTAATCAGTCTTGTTCTCAGACACTGTCAAAGTATTGTGCTTAGAGTTTTCAGAAAATATCCAAATCAAATTTCTAGAGATAACTGAAAGTGTTAAAGCTTGTCAAGGTTACGCAAAACTAAAAGGAGGAAGTGAAATATCAGGAAATCTTAAGAGCAGTTCAGTGCTATTAGCTCCATCTGTACCTTGACCATAATAAACATTTCCTTCCATTTGCATGCTTCTTTTCATGAAAGAAGCCTGGCTTTAGCCTACTTCACATTGATTCATCTATGCATGTGCTAGTGGCTTGTGTCAGAATAGATGTATTACATGCTTATCTTTTCTGGATATTTAAGATTTACGTCATCCTGCTGATGAGATTTTGCCAGCAAGCTGTAAACCACTGAGACCAAGCATGCAGCCACTTAGTTGGGAGAATTGGCGTGGGATGAGTCAGTACTGTTCTGTCTCTGCAGCCTGCACCGGTTCCTGGTGAGGAAATGACTCCTGTGTCGCACCATCTCCAAGTCATGTAGTCCGGAATATGGTGAGCTGCTAATATGCTAGTCTGGGATATTGTTTTCTTTCAAAAATGAATTTCCTATGGTTAGCACTGAAGATAACAGTTGTTATTCTGCACAGATCTTTCTGCAGTGAACAGCAATAGCATCAACAGCAGTAAGTATGATTTAAAGTATGATTTTAAAAGTCACTCATTTCCAATAGCTGAAAGAGAAACATAGCTAGGGGGAAAGACTCTTTTCATACACAGCTATGAATTCAGAGTAAGGCTCTTTCCTTTCTGTGAAATTATTAGATGGCCATAAGGATGCAGAATGAGATTGTACCTTTTTACTGCTCTGTGCTTCCCTCCTCTGTGTTTGCCTTCTTTTCGGAGGTGTTGATCAGATGCCAGCAAATATCAACAGATACTTGGGTGGGTGCAGAGAAGCACTGGAAAGGCACAAGGGGCCTGTCCTGCTGTGCCTCTGCTCTGTGCAGCAGCCACAAGGATTCGCTCATCCTGCCAGAGCGAGAGGCAGGGGGCTACTCCTGCCCTCCAGAGCCCTGAGAGAAGCTTTTGCTACTGAGTGAAAGCAATGTACCCTGTTATGGCACTACTCAGCAAGGCTACCAAATATGTAGAGTCTCCCCACCCTGTGCAGAGAGTTTCTTGGCTTTGGATGGATGTGTTTTGCTTTGCCATTAAAACATTTTATTGGAATCTCTTCCTCTGTGCACTTCAGAGATTTGCATTTACGTTGGAGTTTGGATTTATAATCCTTATCCTAAGCATTATACTTGTGCAAAGAGCACAAACCTTGCATTACTCTGTATAAACAGCTGGTTTTACTTGGCAAGGAAAAGTGATGTTTCTACTGAAAACTAGGAAAACCTAGGAAAAGATCTAGAGCTAAATGATCTCATCTGTTCTCTAAATTCCTCCAGTAAAACTCTGGGCTGATTTCAGACTGTCTTCAGTGGAATTGCACCATGTTTGCAGAAATAGCATTCATATTAGTAGTTGCCAGATCTTCTTGTTTAGCTCCTACAAAGAAATAATTATTTTGTACTAAAAGCTTATTGGGAATTTGTCCATTTCCCCCTAGATTTTACACATATGAATGGAAACTTCGGAAGATTTGGTTTTTAACATTGTGCTGCCTTTTTTTTTTTCCTGAGAGCTGCATAAATGATGAACAGAGTTATACA
>VZRF01004635.1:0-14986 GCA_013396875.1 Vireo altiloquus | reverse complement strand
ACCATCTCCAAGTCATGTAGTCCGGAATATGGTGAGCTGCTAATATGCTAGTCTGGGATATTGTTTTCTTTCAAAAATGAATTTCCTATGGTTAGCACTGAAGATAACAGTTGTTATTCTGCACAGATCTTTCTGCAGTGAACAGCAGTAGCATCAACAGCAGTAAGTATGATTTAAAGTATGATTTTAAAAGTCACTCATTTCCAATAGCTGAAAGAGAAACATAGCTAGGGGGAAAGACTCTTTTCATACACAGCTATGAATTCAGAGTAAGGCTCTTTCCTTTCTGTGAAATTATTAGATGGCCATAAGGATGCAGAATGAGATCGTACCTTTTTACTACTCTGTGCTTCCCTCCTCTGTGTTTGCCTTCTTTTCGGAGGTGTTGATCAGATGCCAGCAAATATCAACAGATACTTGGGTGGGTGCAGAGAAGCACTGGAAAGGCACAAGGAGCCTGTCCCGGTGTTCCTGTGCCTCTGCTCTGTGCAGCAGCCACAAGGATTTGCTCACCCTTCCAGAGCGAGAGGCAGGGGGCTACTCCTGCCCTCCAGAGCCCTGAGAGAAGCTTTTGCTACTGAGTGAAAGCAATGGACCCTGTTATGGCACTACTCAGCAAGGCTACCAAATATGTAGAGTCTCCCCACCCTGTGCAGGAGAGTTTCTTGGCTTTGGATGGATGTGTTTTGCTTTGCCATTAAAACATTTTATTGGAATCTCTTCCTCTGTGCACTTCAGAGATTTGCATTTACGTTGGAGTTTGGATTTATAGTCCTTATCCTAAGCATTAGACTTGTGCAAAGAGCACAAACATTGCATTACTCTGTATAAACAGCCGGTTTTACTTGGCAAGGAAAAGTGATGTTTCTACTGAAAACTAGGAAAACCTAGGAAAAGATCTAGAGCTAAATGATCTCATCTGTTCTCTAAATTCCTCCAGTAAAACTCTGGGCTGATTTCAGACTGTCTTCAGTGGAATTGCACCATGTTTGCAGAAATAGCATTCATATTAGTAGTTGCCAGATCTTCTTGTTTAGCTCCTACAAAGAAATAATTATTTTGTACTAAAAGCTTATTGGGAATTTGTCCATTTCCCCCTAGATTTTACACATATGAATGGAAACTTCGGAAGATTTGGTTTTTAACATTGTGCTGCCTTTTTTTTTTTCCTGAGAGCTGCATAAATGATGAACAGAGTTATACACTTTCAAAATTCCTCTCCAGTCATAGGGTCACCATACAGCCACCAGTATTTATAAATCCATGGTTCCTTTCACAGAGAAACAGTTTTTAAAATGAACTGTGAGAAAATGAGAAACTTTCTGCTGAATTTTTCTGATGAAACTGTACCCACAGAAATGCAAGCTAAAAGAACCATAGTAGAAGTCAGTGCTGTCCTGACATTACAGTTCTCATTTTCAAGTCCTTTTGTGTTCCTCCCCATTTCCAGTGTCCCAGTTTTGTGTAAGAAAGGCATGATAACTTTTCAACACAGTTTTCAATGAAGTTTGATGTCTGACAAAAGTGCTATTTCCATTCCCTTCTGTGCTGTTCTCCATTTTATTTATTTTATGTTTTAAAGACAAACACAGAGAGTAGGTGACCCAAAGTATTGTAGACATTTTGACATCTCTCTTGGTTTTCCAAAACTCTGAAAACTACTTATTGCAGAAATATTTCTTTTTCAGGAAAAAAGCCACAGCAGCAATTTTGTATAAAAGTTTTAAATTTGAATTTTGATGTATAACTGCTTTACTATTCTACAGACTCAAAAGACTGTTAAACACTGATAATTTGCGTTTTGAGTTCTCACAAAAACAGTTTGACATATTTGTCTTTGATATTTTAAGTAGCAAGTCTGAGAATATTTTTGTGATCCACGTCAGCATTAAGGCACCAGAAAATGCCTGTTTGAAGTGTCTGCACCAACAGAGTGAAAGCTTGTTGCCAAAGTGCTTCTTCTTGCTCTAAATTAGTTGACAATTTGGCCTGCTTAATTAATTGATTATCTTGATGTCTGAAAACCTCCTGCTTTACCTTCATTTCAGCCAACACACGATTAAATACCATCCTCCCCAAGCTCACAACTTCTCCTAGATTAGAAAGGAGTGGTTCACCCCTTTCCAATGTGTGTGGGTCTTGCAGTACAATTTTTAATGCAAGCCAGCAGTTGGAGGGAAACACTCCCTGACCAGATACACAGCCTGGGCACAAGAGGAGGCAAAACAAAACCCACAGTCCGTAGCTGGCTGCTGCCTGCCCCTCTGCAGCAGGGCAGACCTGCTCAGGGCAGGGGAAGGCTCCCCAGCCCCAGCTGTTCCCCCAGAGGTTTGCAGGTTGCTGCTAGGGAGCTGCCTTTGGAACAAACACTTGGAACTGAGCTGCCTTTCCAGATCATCCCCTTGAGTTTTGGTCACTGTGTTACTTGAGTGAGAGGGCATGGAGAGCGGTGGGAGAGCAGTGTGTGCATGCATGGACGGCCTTGGACTGAGTGCCTGTAATGAGCTGGCTGCCAGACTTCTTTATAACAATGAATTGTACAGAGTAAGGTAATATGGGCTTGTTCCCCTAAATTTTAACTTCATATAAAACGTGTATGTGTCAAGACAGTAATTACCAAGGGTTACACCTTTCCTCCAAGAGAAATGCATGGCTCCGAGGAAGAACAAAACTTCTCAGAAGGATGAAGGCCTCTTTCACAGATCAGTATTTGGGTACCTAAATAATGTATTTTTTTCGTGTTTCCTCAACTCTGAGCAATCGAACCTGACTCCTCTTCACAATATATCCTCTTGACTCTCTCCAGTGGTTTCTCACTTAGCCTGATCATTGTTTCTGCACATTTTTTAGTAATCAAACTGTCTTGCTATAGCAAGGAGAACCTTGTAGTGCAGTACAGACCCCAGTCTGTCTATGAGTACAGCCTCAAGAAAAATAAAAGAACTGAGTTGTATGCATTCATTTTGATTTTTGTTCATATAACAAAATAAAGTAGCTAAGCCAGGTCATCAAAACATTTTGCAAGAAGTAGCATCTTAACCCACTTTGTTGCATATGCCCCTGAGGCCCCCAGCTTAACTGGGCTTTAGCTGATGGTGACCACAAGAACAGTCGTCTACATTCATCAGTATCACTGTTTTAAAAGGCTGCACAGTCTTTTGTGGAGTAAAAAATTGATCCTCCTCATCTGTGACTCTGGTATGGCCAATAATAGGTATTTACTTAAAACACCCTTTCAGTAGCTATATCTTGCAAATAGCTGTTAACTGGTGAGGATGTTAGATTAAACCTGTTTGTTCAGTAATCATAACTAGGCTAGTAAATACACATTGTATCACCCTGTTCACAATATACCTTTCCAAGGAAATTGCACATGTTGCTGTAACCAACCTATCCTTATGTATTTTACTATATTTTGAAAGCTTACAGGAGGTAGACTACGTGGTGTCTTGTTCTTTGCTGAGATAATACTGGGCCCCTCACAATATGATCGTAGCATTTAATCAAACAAGTAAACATACTTCAAACGAATTCAATATACCTATAAATGAGGCCCATTAAACAAGTATGAGTGCTACAGCCATGATTTCGTTCTCTACGCGGGTGACAAAATAAACAGTGTGAGCTAATATTCACATCAACTGCTGCTACTGAGTCAAACAGCCGAGAATGCCATTCAGCACACCAACATCCCCCAGCAACACATGGGGGTTTCTGCAGGCTGCTCCAACTGTGCACTAAGAGCTTGTTCTCTCAAAATTTGTGTTTACTCAGAACCGTAATGGTGGTGAAGAGGTTCACCTACTTTTTGAGATGGTCTTTAAAAGGAAGAAATGCAACTCAACCAGCAGAAAACAAATGAGTGTCAAGAGCAGGCTTCTACCCAGCATAAAGTGACAAAGGTAGGAGAACAGGTTTTTGAAAGTATGGCTCTTCATATTTCCTTTTTATTACATTTTAACTTTTGTAATTATTTATGGAATGGAAACATTCTGCTTTCTTCTTGAAAGCTTCAGAGTTCAGCTCACTTGGACAGTTTGCCACATGTGTTTTGATATATTTAGTTTCCATGTAATGTAATGCCACACACTTGATCTCAATTTGCTCCATCCTTTGGTTGGACTTCCTACTTCCCNGTTTAATTTATTTACACTTTTATACAGAACTAATGAAGTTCAGAATCTGTGGGACACATTTACAACCTGAATGGGCTTAAAACCTTTATAATGATTGCCAGTATGCACAGTTAAATTGGTGTTTAATTCTTTCTACAATGCAAATTGAAAATTTGAGTTAATAAATATTCATCTGGTTATGCTTTCTCTGCCTTAGGTGTAAATGTGCTGAAAGAAGGAATGACAGGCAGGAAAAGAAACATGAAGAGACTGACAAAAGTGGAAGTAAAAGATATATGAAGTGGTAATTAAAATGAGGTGAAAAAGAGCAGAGATGGTGTTAAATATTAGTAGGCAGAAAAAAAAAGGGAAGCAAAAAAAGTACATAAATAGAGTCCATATGTCTCTTACTGCTGAGAGTGCCTTTGGGTGCACCCTGTCCCTGTCACTTGGGTGCCACTGCCTGGCCCTGCTTGCAAAGTCCCTCTGTGTGACACAGGGTGTTGGCTGTAGCTGTCGGGGATTTGCAAGCTGCAGTTTATCATCTATGTTCATTTAGTTTCCAGTGCCATGGTGTGTTTTTAATTTGGTTTAATATGGGAAAGAAATTGTTTCTTTTTCTTGTGTTCTATCCAGAATAACCAGAGGAAACTAAATTTCAAAGAAAATGGCTTAAATCAGTACTGGTTGAATTGCCATGTCAATATTTTTCTGACAACTGTTTTATACCTTAATGATAATGCTACTGAATGGCATATACAAATGTTCTTTTTCTTTTCACAATAACACTAGCTTTCTGTTATTTAAAAGAAAAACAGATTTTTCAGAAATAAATATTGCTTGCCATTGCTTGCTTTCATTAGAAGTTTTCATAAAAAGAAGTGTATACTACTTCCCACACAGCAGGACAGTGATATTTGTGTCCTTAGATGCAAACCAAACCTATGTTCTGAAAATGTTTCTCTCCATGTTTGCACGTTAGCTAAAAACAGATTAATATATGTAATCAATACTCATAGCAATGCTAAACTACTAGTACTGAAAAGAGCTAGAGCTCCACAGAAAAAAACATTTGCTTATACAGCACATAATGTTTCAGATTAGTCAGGTTTTTCAGTTTTATTTTGTCAGCAAAAGGGCAGAAATTTTTTTCTTCTCTTAGATCTTTTCCTTACATCTCTATTTACATCTAGAGTCTGCAAGGATTTTCCAGTAAAACTGGATCTGTTCAGTCATCATTTTCAGGACAGGGCTGGAGGAGAGGTCAAGCACAGACTCCTCAGTTTTAGCCTTCTGGTTTAGACTTACATATCAAAAAAATAAGTTGAGGGAGCTCAGAATTTAAAATTACTGATTTTCAAGAGCAAAGTGAGAGATACAGGATTCCAGCCAATATTGGTGAAGACCAGGACTGAAAGCAGAAACAAGAAATATTGAAAAGGGCTTCTCGTGTGCCCACTGGACAAGGCATTGCCCAGTAGAGGCCTCTAGGAGTCACTGCTGTCCTGGTGTGAGGACACCCGATTATGCAGTTTATTTCATCAAAAGAGATTCCAGTTTCTAGGGAAGTCAGGTGATAAAAGTGTCATCCTGCTAAATGTAATTACAAAGTTGTTTCATCCTTCTTAAATAATGAAATGTGTATTTCCTACACATCCAACTAAATGAAAGTGTTTACAGTGCCCTTTTATTTTCCTCTCTGCAGCTCTTCTCATCTAGAAAATGGAAAACCAGTTGTAAATGTACCTCAGTATTAGGAAAAACAGTACCTGTGCTGCATACCTATGTGGATTTGAGACTCCAGTCAGGATGCAATTGTGCTGTGAATCTGTGAATGGCTCTTGCATAAGGAGCAGCTGGTCAAACAGTGTCCGTATTTCCATGTACATCTTCATGGTTTGCATTATTCTGGCCACAGTGGTTGGAAATTTGACAGTTATCATCTCAATATCACATTTCAAGCAGCTCCACACGCCTACGAATTTCCTGATACTTTCAATGGCTACTGTAGACTTCCTGCTGGGATTCTTCATCATGCCTTGCAGTATGGTGCGCTCTGTTGAGCACTGCTGGTATTTCGGGGAGTTCTTCTGCAAGATCCACACGAGCACGGACATCATGCTGAGCACAGCTTCCATCTTCCATCTTTCCTTCATATCCGTTGACCGTTACTATGCTGTCTGTGATCCTTTAAGATACAAATCAAAGATAAATACTTTTGTCATCGTGGTCATGGTGTTAATAAGCTGGATGATCCCTGCTGCTTTTGCTTTTGGGATGATCTTTCTAGACCTAAACTTGAGAGGGGCAGAAAAGGTTTATAATCATGTCCATTGTGCAGGAGGATGCTTTCTCATTTTTAGTGAAATTTCAGGTATTGTGGCCTCTGTAGTGTCTTTTTACATCCCTGGATTTGTTATGCTGTACATCTATAGGAAAATATACTCTGTAGCTAAGAAGCAGGCAAGATCCATCAATGCAATTAGCAAAAAAAAGATGCAATTTGAAATGAAGCACCACATTTCATTCTGCAGAGAAAGGAAAGCTGCTAAGACATTAGGCATAATAATGGGAGTATTTCTCATCTGCTGGACTCCATTCTTCTTCTTTACAGCTACGAATCCATTTATGAATTACGTGATACCTCCTGTTCTCATTGATGCTTTGGTTTGGTTTGGCTATTTAAATTCTACCCTTAACCCAGTTGTTTATGCATTTTTTTACATGTGGTTTCGCAAGGCATTGAAGATTATTCTGTTTGGAAAAGTTTTTCAACAGGACTCTTCCAGGACTCATTTGTTTTCAGACTAACATGCCTTAAGTGGTTAGATTCACGGCTCTGAACTTTTGCCAGGAGGCTGAACTCCCAGGTGTAAGAGCTGTGAAGGAAGGAAACACCTATTTGTTTGCCTGTTTACCAAATGTATTTCAAGCAAATAAGCAACCATTGTGCTTTACATATTCTTTCATTCCAGATCAGGTTTTGTACGTGGTGTTTTTTATTTGCAATGCACAGAAGACCAAGACTTTCATTTTAAAAACTTACAGCAGTTTATATCTCTGATCTTCATAATTAAAAAACTATTCTGCCACAACAGATTAATTTCTTTAACAAGGTGTGTTTATATTACAATATTTGTGTTTATTTGTGTTCTTGTCTAGAAAGAGCAGAAAAACTTTTTCATTTGAGCTACTTGTTATCTTTAACTAATAACCCAAAGCCCTCAAAGTTTTGTCCTTTCCCTTCCATATGTGTGCAGAGCTCAAAACAGGCCAATAACCAGCCATAGGAGCACACTCCATGGAAGGAAGGTGAGGCAGAGAAAAGTTGTGCTGCCCTTTCTGTTTCCATTTCAACTAATATTGTCACTTATGAGTTTGCCACTTAAAGGCTTTGCTGTTTGATGAGATCAAAAGCATATTTAATGAGATCAAAGACAAGAAAAAATATGAAGTGAAAAGCAATTGCAAAAAACTGCATTGCACCTGAGAATGCCAGAAAATTATGTCTACCTGATTAATGTTTAGATGTAAAACATTATTTGCTACTTTGCATCTTAGAGAACTTTTTTTTTAGCTTGGACATATTTTGTCTTATGGTAATGCTGTGACAGCTTTCAAGGAAGAATATAGAGAGTTGTGAAGAAATCCTGTGGTCGAGCTCAGCTGTATTATGAAGGAACAGTACTGGGAGTGGGCAGGAAATGATTACTATCTCAGAAGAGACCATGGAAAGAAACTGATGACTCTGTACTGAAGTACAGGGTTTTGCTTATGAAAGTGTATCATCATATGTGTATCTAATCTTTGTTTTCTGTACTTTGTAGAGCTCTCAAACACTCTATGCCAAAAAGCTTAAAAGTTGAATCATGATACATTTCAGCAGGACAAAGTATCAGTATCTGAAATTGTCTCTTTTACTGTTTCATTGCCATCTTGTAAAGTTTGCACTCCTAAAAATGTTGTGAAAAGGAACAATGAAACATACACATCAGCACTTCTGTTGTGTATCCTTGCTAATGACAATATGACTACTTTAATACTAAATCTCACAAAAATGAAGCAAGATTAATTTTTAAAAAATCTCTTTCTGATATATAATATGATACATACTCCAGTGAGTCTGGCCCTGATGTAGTTAATATTCTCACACTCAGTGTTACTTTCTGAAATAGAATGCATGATCACTTAGACACCTTGATCTCACTTGAAGTAACAATTTCAGAAGTGCTGCCAGGTGACAGCAGCACTTTCGCCTGCTTGTATTTTAGATTGAAGGAAAGATAGATCCTCTATGACAAATGGTGCCCCTCTAAGGCATTTTAAAGTATATATAGTAAGATCAGCACATATTAACGTAGTCCCTTCAGGAAGTCATTGAAATTGTTTCTTTTCCCTCATTCCTTATATCCCTGTCTATCTCCCTGAGGATCTGGAAACTTTACTGTTCTTCTAGACCATTCCAGCTCTACCAGAGTTTACAGTTGGTAATTTTCTTTTCAAACCTTGTTCTCATCTCTCAGGCCTTTTTTCTGGTTGCAGGAGGAGTTTGTAAATGAGTAGGATCCCAACTTGCTTGCAGAACAGACTGTAGTTCAAATAGAGCATGTCCCTGCAGACAGTGCCTAGACCCTACTGCAGAGCTAATTCTTATAAACCCATAGAAACCAGAGCCACACTCCTGAAGTGAGAAAAATTGTGAATAAAGACATTCTAATAGGTAGAGCAAAAGCCATGCATGCAAGTAAAGCAAATTAAAGAATTCATCACTACTTCCCATCTGCAAAGCAGATCTTCAGCCTTTTCGGGGAAAGCAGGGCTCCACCATGTGTAACACTTACTTGGGAAAACAAACACTGTAACTCCCAACACCCCAGTTCCTCCTTCTTCCCCCAAGGTTTTTACTGCTGAGCACAACATCATATGGTGTGGAGTATCTCTCTGGTCAGCTGGGGTCAGAAATGCCCTCTCAAACTCTTCTGCACCCCCAGGCTGCTCAAAGAGAAAGCCTTAATTCTGTGTAAGCACTGCTCAGTCTTAACTTAAACGGGGGATATGTGTGTGTTATCAACATTGTTTTCATCACAAATCCAAAACATAACACAACACAAACTAATATAAACAAATTAACTCTATCTAATCCAAAACCAGTAGAGAGGGCATCCAAACATTGTGGCTGCACGAGATCACCATAATCTATTTAGTGTACATAGAAATAGTAAAAAAATTTCCATGTACAGATCAACAACTCTCTGGGCAAACCAGTCTAGCCAAGGTGTCACTAATATTTATTCTTTGCAGAAATAAAAAGGAGTATCCACACACAGATTACTGGTGGCCTTCACCTGCACCCAGAAGGCCATTCTCCTTGTTCTTAATAAACTAAAATATAAGCCAGCTTTTGCATGGCCCAACTCGGAAAGTTTCAGAAATAACTTTTTCCTCTGGTGTCCTATTACCTAAAGGTGGCAGTTTCCCAAAGAGCCTCCTTGCCTTCTATTTGCAGCCTTCTCTAGCACAGCGACTGTAACAAAGTCTCAGGTTACTTTCTCTCATTAGCTCTAATCACAGGCAGTGCAAAGCTATTTCTCAGTGTGAGGGTGATGTGCAAATGAGATGTGTAAATGAGGCCACAGGGACTCTGTTTGAACCCAAGACATGGATAAATTAAGAAAGTTTAAGAAAAATGCCTCATGATGTTGTTCAATCAAATTATGAGTTAGGTCTGCTGGAGCAGGATATACCTTACTGGAAGCTCAAAGTATCACTTTATTGGCAAATAAAGTGCCAAGGGTATTGTCAAATTCCTTATCAACACATTTAATTAATTTAATTAAGTGTTAAACACTTCCCAGATGGCTACTTTTTGCAAAACAAATTATGTCCCTGTGGGTGATTTCAGATGTTTTACCTTCCTGAAAAATTGTGCAAAGCAATTGCTCCAGCATGATGAAAGGCTCTGTTTCACCAGTACACTTATGTCTGTTCCTTTTGTCACCAATGAGGACCATTTGCAATGTCACCTTCCCATGCTTTGTACAAAACTGACAGCAAATTTCAGAGCCCTGAACTGCTGCCTGTATTCTGCCTTAGTGCCTCATGTTTTGGTGTAGCACCTCATGCATGGTGGTGCCACCTGTGTCCAAATCTCATGGTCTCTCAGATACCAGTGGAAGGAGGAAGGGAAAAGAGGAGGAGCACCAGCTGTCCAAGCAGGACCCTTCTGGAAACATCACAAAGGAAAGTGTCACTCCAAAATATAGTATTTTAAACTCCTAGATTAAAAAAAATACATTCATGCAGTGTTTAAACAGAAAATTAAGCTGTCAAAATGTGTAAATATTGCAAAGTGTATGGATTTTCTTAAATCATTAACTCATCTCGGCAGTGCACACTGTGCACTCTGTTCTCTGCAATGCATTGATATCCATTCAACAAGGGAGAAAATACGGATGCAGTCAAGCATAAGACACAATGTTCTACAAAACTCTTCTACTTCTGCAGATTTTATGGTCATCTTCATTATCTATGATGCTACTTCCACACACTGCACTTAATGACTGAATTCAGAAAAAGGCTATGTCTACCTGTAAGCACTTTTTGACTAATCTCCTTCCATTAGACATAGACTAAAGTTTATTGACCTCTGTGATGAAATGACTGGCCCGGTAGACAAAGGAAGAACAGTTGTTATTATCTACCTAGTCTTCAGCAGGGCTTTCAACACTTTCTCTCATTAGATTTTCACGAAGATCATAATGAAGTATGGACTGGAAGAGAAGACAGTGAAGTGGATTGAAAACTGGCCATGCCCAGAGGGTGCTGATCATTGGAATGAAGTCTGATTGAAGGCCAGGAACTGGTGATGTACCCTAAGGGTTAATGCTAGGTCCAATCCTGTCCAACACCTTCATTAATTATCTGGATGATGGGGCAGAACGTACCCTTTCAACATCAACTATTCTGTGATTCTATGAAATTCAATTCCCATAATATTTACTGAGTTTTTCATAATGTTGCATGGTCTTGCAAAACCAAGTATATTTAATTTCCTAGTTTGTAGGTTTTTTAATAAGATCTTTTCACCTTCATGCTGCCACTCTAAATCCACCTAGCTGCATGGGCAATTGAAAATGTTTCTATGAAATGATTATGCAACAGTCATTGTAAAATGAATTAATTTTTTAAGAGACTGGATCCACAACTCAGACAATGGGAACTCCACAACCTACTCCTAGATGTCTCAACTTCTTATTTCCCATAGGCATAGGAATAGTAAGTTTCCTTAAACACTGGGTGCTCATAGCATACAGACTAAAAGTTGTCTGTCAGTTAGAGAGGGATAACTGAATATAGAGTACATCCCATACCTTTTGGACTTCCTCAGTTACCAACAGGAGAAAACACATCTTTGAGAAAACTTAAGCTTGTCTTTTGCTATTGTTGTCTTACTGAAGATGCCCAGAAGAATAAAAGCAGTTGGTAAAAAAAAATCAAGTAGTTCTCTTCAATCAGTATGTAAGCCCAACATGGAAATAATGAGGCACAACATGACTTGTGTCTACCTTAAAACACCAAAAGAGCTCCCCCATACATGAGGGTAAAGGAATTAATACAGCAAACAAAAATAATGGTGTTGGGAGTACAGACACTTGGCTTTCTTTATGTCCTGTCAGCTGAAACCTCTAAATTGCATACATATGTTTAGCTCAAAATCTACTGGGAATTAAATGTAATGTCATAAAAGAAAAATAAATCCCCGTCTTTCATTAACCTGAGCCAGGTGGCAGAGGAGATCTTCCTGTTACCCACATTGTAATTTTACAGAACAATAGTAAAACAGAAAAATATCTACTTAAAGTGTTTATTTATGTTATTATTAAGAGAGGCAGGGAGGACTAGCCTATATAACTGGCTGGCCATAAATGTTTCTAATCTTTTGATGCACAATTTCTGTATTTTCTTCCTTCCAGGGTGGTACCTATTGGGAAAAAATATCAGTGGTCTGAGCTGCTTCCCATGTTCCTTTTAAGTGGTCAAACTGCTGTGAAGAAGAGCATTTCTTTCTGCTTCTGTTTCTAAATTTGCTCTTTGTCCAAAACAATTACCAGGAAAAGAGGTGGAAGAAATGGGTCCAGTTGTCCCTAGAAAAATGAAAGAAATTTTTTGCCCCTTGAAACTATTCACTAATGTATTCATTTATAATTACTGCAGTTGGACCACGGTCTATTACAGGAGATAAACCTCAACCTGTCTCCACACCCTTTTAGTCAGTGGGATCACAATGATAGAAAACAAGTGTATATGTAGGGATAGAAGAGAATATTGCTTATCATACCAATTTTACAACTGATTTCCTTTAGATGCGTTCATTGCTGGTACTTTGTGATACACAGCAGAGGAGTTTAGCAGCATAAATAATTTGGTAGGTAGCTGTTTAGCAACTGATTTTTCACCCTCAAGATGAGCATCTGGGTGAGTAGCTCATTAACTGAAATCTCGATAAAGCTGAGGTATAGCACCTAGCATAACATTTCTCCTATGGAAAAAAAATCAATATTCTAAGAGACACGCAAGTCCTGTGTAGTATTTACAGGCTGAAGTGATTTGAGAGGTTTCTTTTTCGATGCATGTTTTTCTTCTATCACTTTAAATTTACTATTATTGTGACATATACAAAGTACAAGAACCATATTTTACAACATGCTCCAGATACAAATTAAAATGTATATTATCATATAACTTAGTTAATTTAAGAGGTAATTAAGTTTTCAACCTAACGCTTTCAACTTTCAGCTGCTTTGTTTTAAGTATTATTTGCAATTAATTTTATAATAACATCCAGTTACTAAATTTCAGGTACCATTTCAGAAGAATAATTGGTTGTAGTTGGTCCCTATTTAGGCCAAGAGAAAATTTTCCTCTGAATTACTACATTTCATTTAGTAATAAAGTTCATGTCATGACTTACTTCATCTTGTATTCTCATGTTAGGATTTGGAATATTTTAGAAACTTGTCAAAATTAAATCTGCTGATGGAACTGCACTTCCAAAAGAAAAGTCTAATAGAAGATTGATTATGATTTCTCCAAATATCTCAAAGGATTTCACTGATTGCCCTGAGTTTGGAAACAGATTCTGTCCCTAGAACTTTAGGTCAGCGGGAGTATGAGGGATGATTTATCTATTCATAAGGGCAGTCTTCATTTTCACCATCTTTGGGAATCCAGCCATAATAATTTCCATCTCATATTTCAAGCACCTTCATTCTCCAACTACTTTCCTCATCTTATCCGTGGCTGTCACAGATTTCTTGCTGGGCTTTGCCGTTATTCCCTACAGCACAGTGGGGTCTGTAGAGAACTGCTGGGTTTTTGGGATCATATTCTGCAAGGTTCATTACAGTTTTGACCTGATGCTCATATTAGCTTCCATTTTGCATCTTTGTTCCACTGCCATGGATCAGTTTTACGTGATCTGCCACCGCCTGCATTACTCCAGCACCGTGACTGCTGCGGCCACAAAACAAATTGTGGCAGTGTGCTGGTCAGTGCCTGCTGCTTTTGCTTTTGCTGTGGTGTTCTCAGAAGCTTATGCTTCTGGAACTGAGGGCTATGAAATGCCGATTAAATGCTCGGGCTTGTGCCAGATTGTGTTCCACAAACTGCGAGGGCCTTTTATGTTTACAGTTGGTTTATTTGCTTCTGCTTGCATTATGATAGGGATTTATGTTAAAATTTGTACTGTCTCCCAAAGGCACACATCAGAGTTGAGCCTGGCACGCAGGATCTCAAAAAATAATAAGAAACATGAGCTTTCTAAGAATAAAGATAGGAAAACTATTAAGACTTTGAGTATTGTTATGCTGGGTTTCTTAATATGTTGGTTTCTTTGGTTTTTTGCAATCTTAATTGATCCATTTTTAAATTGTTCTACTCCTTTACCTCTTTATTCTCTAAACTGGCTTGGGTATATAATTCTTTCTGCAATCCATTAATATATGGATTTTTCTATCCTTGGTTTTAGAAAACATTTAAATATCAAACTGCTGTGAAGAAGAGCATTTCTTTCTGTTGTTCAATGTGTACGTAATACACATTTTCGTACAAAATTTTCGAAAATTTTATCTGAAGATCATCCACAGTAATAGATTCTACTAGTGAGAGTAGCTCTAGAAAAGACGAAGAAACAGTGAATTACTGAATATTCATGTTTCAGTATGAGTGCAATATGGATTTCATTAGTCAGTCCTGTAGAATTATCTCATCTAATATTTCTTCAATAAAGTAGACTCATACGATATTTATTTGTCACTTGTTTTCACTCTTAATGCCTTGATAGTGTTTCAGAAGTATAAGTCTTTCTAGAATCTCTTAATGCATTCGTTTGTTTCTCTTTAATTTCAGAAATATTTACATACAGCCCATAAACACAATATTTTACCTAATCTTGTTGTTATGCAGCTAGTCCTTCTTAGGTTTCATTCTTAATAATCCTAAACTGAACATATCCCCGGTTCACATAGAGAGAATTTGTCACCCTTTTATGAAGGGGGTGTTAGCAAATGTATAGTCTCCTGCTATTCTCAAGCAAATAGAATGGGAGCGTAATTTTGGCTTGAAGACAATCCTTTCCCCTGAGAACAATAGAATCAGGTTTTCGCCCTTCATCCTCCACGTGCTTCATACTTGGGAAGGAGTACTCAGGAACCAGAACATGGCTCGTACTCAGCTCTGTGCTTGTCTGGTCTTTGTTTAGATGTCTGGCTTCAGATATTCTCAAATGTGCTCACTGACAGCTCACCANGTGTGGCTTCTCTCCTCCCGGAGTCGAAACTACGTCCGGGAAAATCCCCCTGCAGACCAGTGAA
>VZRF01004634.1:33729-75486 GCA_013396875.1 Vireo altiloquus | reverse complement strand
ACATTTTCTCTGATAATGAATTCCCCACAGGCTTTTAAAATTCAAATTATAAATTAAAAAAATTATACCTTAGTACAAAATACTTTGGTAAGAGCAGAAAAAGATTTCTTTTAGTAGTTTTTCCTCAGTTATTTCCGTACTTACAGATCTTAATTTCTTGTACCCAGTTCAGTGATACCATTCTGGTCCCAAGGAAATGCTTCTTTCGACTACCTCAGAGACACCATGCCATCTCTCAATATTGCATTACTTCTGGCATGCATTTTTGCATTCTCTGTGAAAAAGAATGGTGGATCTTCTCTGGTGGATCTTCCTTTTTTTCTTCTTTTATAGCAATATAAACTTAGAATGAGGTTCCAGTGGACATCCCTAGTATTCAGTGCCTTCTTTGCCTCAATCTTCTCCAACAAGGTCTGCCTGATCTATTTGACTCCCTCTTATGAGAGATTAAAAGGCTGGATTTATGAATAATCTGAGGACACTGGATATTATTTGCATTGTCTGTAGCAAAGCTTTTGCCACTGTCTACCACAATATTCTTGTATCTGTTGTAGTACAATGAAGCTTGTGTTGATGAATGAGAATGACCACTGTTTGGATGGTTATGTTGAGATGGTTGTACACTGCCTGGACACAAATAAGAGGGACACATTCAACAGGGTCTGCCCTGGTACTTTTCTGCTTTACATCTCTCTCAGTAACTGGAGGAGGTGGAAGGCATGTTTGACCGGTTTGCAAATGACTTCAGATTCTGGTGACTGCTCCTCCACCAAATATGCATGCTTTCCTAGGTTATTTCTCTTAATTATTGAAGGGCTTGTAAATAAAGAATACAACGTATTAATGTCTGTGAGCTCAAGACACCACAGCATTGATTTCTTAAATGTTTCTGATTCAAGGATATAGGCCAGAGTATCAAAAGGGAAGATAAGTTGATTATATAAACCACCTTATGTTTAGATTTATGTGTTTACCTTGGCTTCCTCCATTCAGCTTGTGAACTTGTGAGCTATAATTATCAAAAGTGAAAATTCAGAAAAGTAAGTTGTCTATAATTTTTGTCCTGAGAGATTTTATATGTTATTTTTTTTCTTTCTCCTCCCCGCCATCCTCCACCCCAACTCCTTTTGTCAGGCTAGTGTAAAACAATGGTCTGATTTTGCTTCACATATTGACTAAATCATTCCTTGTGAAACTTTCTTGCCTGCCCCTGAGGAGTGTTTTGAGTAGAATTTAATATTCGTTAATTCTAAACATGCTAGGATTAAGTTGATCTTTAAATTAATGTCTTTATTGTTTCTGGTAATTTGAGGAATCTTATAAGCTTACAAAGTCCTGGAAATTTTTTTGGTGTTGTAATGCTTCTATTTGCTGTTCTTGTTGAAGCAGGAATGAAAGAGGGGTTATCAGAGCAGTTAACATTATTGAGGAGAATAAAGACAGTGCAAAATTATTCAAAACACTCTCTGGAGATGTGTGTTGGAAATGTAGAACATGGTGTTAAATATATTTCTATTTTTGCTTAAGAATTTTTTAGCAATAAACAGTCTCTCATGCTAATAACTTTCCAAGGAGACTTGCCTAACATTAATCGACCTTGTTTTAACATTCAGCTAGCAGACACATGGCAATTGTACAGAGTCCCGTTGTTAGGAACACCCCTACATGAAATGCCCCTCATTACTCATGATCCAAGTGGTATGTATAAAAAGGCAAAGCAGCCAACTCTCAATCTGTGATTGCCTTTAATGGGGGTGAAGAGGGATACTCTGGAGCCATAGAAGTCAAAAACAAAGACAAACATAGAAACAGTGTGGTCAGGGGCTGTTCTAATCACATAATGGGGACATAATAATTTGATCCAGCTACATTCAACACTTAAGAATAGATAGGGCTTCTGAAAACTGAGCGTATTCCAAAGTGTAATAGTTTCAGGTTCAAAGGAGCAGGACTACTTTGAACTGGATAATAATATATCTTTCTCTCATTCGTGCGTATTTATTACTCAGATAAAAGAGCTGAAGAGCAAATTATCATGAGCTGCATTCTAACTATAGTACAAACTATGCTAACAGGGAGAGCTGTAGAAGTCGGCATTACTGTATTTTTGGGAAGAGAATCTGCATCCTCTGCACAGTGATAGATGGCATAGATTTAGCACTAGATGTTCCACAGCCTTGCAAAGATAGGAGGAATAAATAGTCCTCGTCTGCTGCTTAGCTACTGTTTTCAGAAAACAGAAATGAAATGTCTTCCAAAGAGTTGAACTCATTCTGCTCTTCTTTTTGTGGTAGCACTAGTGCAGTCATATTTGGAGAGAGTTATTTTTTAAAGAATTTGGGGTTTTTTAGCAGTGTCTTTTCTGGTGGTCAGTGGCTCATAATTCTAATGTAAGGTGATTCTTCTAATGTGAGGCTCATAATTCTAATGCAAGGTTCCTACACACTGATACCTGCTGTTATTAAATAATTACTAACGTCCATTAATTTTTTATCTGTTATTAGAGATTCAGATTGGAATTTCTGATATAATCACCATAAATTTTTAAAATATTGAATCTGTCATGAATATAGGCATACATCTATGCTCTCCTGGTAAGGGGTGTAAGTAGAGAAAAGGATGCCTATCCTACTTCTACTCTTTCCTAAGTGGGTGCTAATGACCACTGTTTAAGATTATTAACTGAACCACATGAAGCTTTGCCCTGATGTGATGTGGTTGTACTTATGTGTAAAGCCCTGAACATTCCAGGTGCTATATACTGTGTTGTTGTAGCACGAATTGCTTTTCTTTGATTCATATACTTATAGCCAACCTGAAGCTGAAACAAGATGGTTTGAGGAAAACTCTACAGTACTAGTGGGCCTGGCCCAGACGCTAGCAAAATCACCACTGGGAAGTGGTACTGTTTTTCCGGTAATGTAGGTTCTAACCAAATACAAACATGAAAGGTCAGGGGAAAATGTGTAGTTTTGCATACTCTGAAAATGTATCTTTAAATTTCAGGTCTCCTTAGTTGGAAGATAGTCTTCAGGATATGGAGTCTGTTTAGGCAAGTCTGGTTGCTTCTACATGAAGCCCTAAAAAGCATCATTAGGAACCTGGAAGTTCTCCTAATTTCTTCTGATAAATAAGAAGTTCTCTTCTACTAGCTACTATGGTGTTTTGCCATATAATGTTGTTTCCCACAGGATTGTTTTCGGTATGCCAGACACCTAGAGCTGGGGCTGAGGGGATTAATTATTGAGTTGAGATAGTGAAGAGAGTATCACCATACTTAAACTAACCTTAACCCTAAAGGTGTATGAAGACTGTTTCATATGAAAGTAAAATTTCTTCTTGCACTTGGCATTAATATTTAAATAAACTGTTATTAGTGTTTGAATAAACTGTTATTCTGAAGTACAATTTTACCACTCTCATTCATTGTAAATGTAAATTTTAAAGATGAAGAATGTCCTATTTTGTACTGGTTTTAATCCCTGCTTTTATTTCAGTACTCTAGAGATTCTCAGCTTTGACTCACAGATTTTGAGTTGATGTTTTGGTCTCCTGTCCATCCTCATAGGAGTTACAAGACAGAGACAGAGACAGCCCTAGTCTTAAAATAAATAAGCAAGTACACATAACTGTAGAAAATAAGGAATGATGATTTTTATAAAAGGTTAGTAAGTGAATATAATAAGTGCCTGTTTGCTCTTTACATATATATAGTGGGCTTTTTTGTTTGTTTCTCATATGCAGTGGAAGCAGCTATGTGCATAAATCACCAGATTTGAGACTTCTTTAATATTTACCCAACATGCAGCTGATTTTTTACTGTTAAACAATGCAAGTAGTAAAACTTACCTATGGGAGAAGAAGCTTGGCAAAATATAGTGCAGCTATTTCAAAAAGCTACCATGAGTGCTTAATTACATACACTGAAACTTTGAGCTGGGAACATGTAGCTTCAGTGTACTGATATCTTCCAAGCAGATACTCCAAACAATTTATTTGATCTACTAAACACATTGGTATTATGACAACTAAATACTTTGTATGTTTTTTAAAAGTGATTTTCATGTAAAATTTGGGCCATTACCTCCTCTGTAGGATAATCAGAGCATGCATTAGACTAGAAGCACATCCTCATGGACAGTCAGCTGACAGTGCTTGGGCTCAGCTACGTTTTTGCTCAGCCTTCGCCTTAGCTGGCCTGTAGTATATAGGGATTTTAAGCAACCAAATAACATTCTGGTCTGAAAAACCAGCAACAAGAACTAGAATGAAGTTTCATTCATGAGGTTTCAGTAAATTTAAACCTTAAACCCCCTTATTTTAACACCACCCTGGTACAAGTGACCTGAAGTAGCAAGGAATAGTCTAAACTCTAGGCAAGTAGTGTGTATATAAATGTTCAGCTTATTTGCTTGATTTCAATAGAACTAGTTAAAACTACATGAGTGGGTGTTGTGCTTTAAATTTACAAGTCTGGATTAGGGTGGGAGAGGAGTTGGGTGGGGAGATGGAACCTGAGGCCTTAATGCTTTGGTGTTTGTTCCAGCTGTGTTTTGAAAAGATATTGGGAGTTCCCAAATAAAAAGGTTAATTTTTATTGTTCACTAATACCTCTTTTGCTAGAAAGGAAGACAGAGTTGGTTTCCCAAACTTGTCTGTCATCCTCGTAGAATGTGGGGAGTGGAGGCTTGAGGAACACAAAATGAAATTTTATCGTGTAACCAGGGACTCATTGTTAACACTGTCAAACATATGGCACAGCTGTGAAATTTTTGTGCCAGGCCTGGTGAGCTAGTGGGAAAGCTTACAAAGCCAAGCAAGCCATTTGGACTGATGGTGTTGTTAGTAGGAAGAAGCAAATGATAAAACAATTTTATTTAAATGCTTAGAAAAACAGTCCTGTGATTTATTTCCTAAGCCACCAGATGTACTGTACTATACTGTACTACATAATTGAGACAGCATTCTCTGATGTAATAAAGACATAAAATGTGTGTGGGTGTGCAGGGTGAGAAAGGAGTAGTGGAATTGAGGGCAAGATGTATAAACTGCTGGAGATGTGGATTTTTTTGGATTTTGGCTTTTTTTCTTTCATTGCAGACTGTAAAATGCTAATATGCCCCATAACCAAAAGGCTCTTAAAAATAACGGTGGGCTCAGAAGGGTTGATTTTTGGTACAGATCAAATCCCTGGCAAGCCATTCCCTGTGTATATAAAGATGGTTCAGATTTTGTCGTTGTTGTCAGCGCTAGGAAGGTTAATGACCAAGGGATTGGGTGTGGAGAGGGGAGAGGTTCGAGCTACTTTGCCAGACTTCAGATCATTAGCAGGAGGCAGGAGGAAATGTGCTGTTTCTGGAGCCCTGTTCAGTGCTCCTAGAGCAATGAGAAACATGCGGGGCTTTGGGTAACACAAATGCCCGTGCTGGGCACAAAGTTTGTATTTTGCTCTGATGGTTCCCTCAGACCACAAGGTTTTTACATTGCCTGCCAGCCAGAATTTGAGACGTTCTCTATAGTTGCATATATATGTGAAAGGCATTTCCCAGGTGGTGGGGCTGGCAATATAGGTCAGCTTTAGAGAAAACAGGAAAGGAAGGGAGGTGGTCAGTGATGGGAGATGGTCAGTGATGGCAGATAGCCACTGTGTCAGAAACACATTTGAAACCTGCTTGGCATAATAATTGCACAAAAAGCAAAAACCTTGAAAGAACTCTGACGAAAAATATTTAGTTTGTAAAACTGAATGAAAATCTGTGTGAGGTAAGAGTTTTAAAAAAGAAAACAGAACACTTCAGTGCTGTATTAAATATGTTCTTTTTATAGCAGATTTCCAGGTAGTAGGGATAAAATGAAAAGGAAAGGATGAGGAGAGAATCCATGTCTGTACATTTTTCTGTGCATTTTAACCCAGACAAGTTGTTTTAAATCTCAATTTCCGGATATCATATGTCTCTTTTAATAACAGAAGTAGCATTATACAGGTGGACAGAATTTTTAATCTTCCAAGAAGATAAACTCTGCAATTTTGCTGTACTTGCTTGATGCAGAACCAGCATGAAAGGTAGTTATAAGTGAAGAGCAGCTCAGTGAGGGAAGAAGTTAAGCCACTTAGCTCTGACACTAAGAAGTATAAGAAACGGTAAGATATATGTGGGTAGATTTCTCAGAAAAAATGTGGTTTTGATGGAAGATAAGCAAAATTTTGCACAGGGGTGCAGACTTTATAAAAACATGTTACATTCAAATATTTAATTCTGAATAAGGGAATAGTGTGATACAGCAAATTTTTCTGTTACTTGGGGCAAAAGCTTGTAAATGAAAAATTTCATTATTTGGGGCAAAAGCTTGTAAATGAAAAATGTAGAACTGTCCACAAACTCAGATACAAATCTGTCTTGTTGAAGGGACAATGAAGTGTTTATCTGAGCAGCAAAGAGAAGACAAGTATAAATGTATACATTTGAGTCTGATGGTGACTGAATCATTATAGAAGAATGGGAGCTATAGTTTGTTTAGATTGTATAGATTGTTTTAAGATATAAAAAATTAAAAATATTTACTTTCAATTATGTTTTTAACTGAAAATATCAAAACATATCAGAATTTTTCTTTTTGTTTCTTTCCCACTGCTTTGATTTTTTTGTATGTGTGTTTTTAACATGAGACAAAAGGTAATATTGAAATTCCAATTTGCTAGTCAGGCCTAACAGTAATAAAAACCATTATAAAATATGTAGAAGAAATTGATATCGGTATTTTATGGTATTTGCAAATTCAAAATTCTGTTAAGTTTTATTTTCACCGTGTTTACTTTAGCCCATTGTAATATGTGATGCTTTTTTTAACTATGAAGGAAAATGTATGTACCGTGAAAGAAGGATGCTTGTGATACTGACTGACGTAGTAAAAACTTTGTTCTGTTATTGTTTTGTACAGAGTTTTGTACAAGGAGGTGCTACAGGGTTTACTCAAAAAGATCCTTTCAGATGATGGATTGTTTTATTTATTCTCGTGGAAGCCTAGAATGGTTTGGGTCAGAAGGACCCAAATGGATCTCTTGTTCCAGCCCTCCTGCCATGAGAAGAAACACCTTCCACTAGACCAGATTGCTCAGAGCCCCATCCAATCCTGTACACTTCCAGAGACTGGGCATCCACAGCTTCTCTGGGCAACCTGTTCCAGTGTCCAGGAGATGACAGATAAGGACAGAATGACAGAAAACATATAGAAAAGAACAAATACAACTACCACTTCTGGATCCAACAGTATTCAGCTGATACAAATTCAAAGAGGAGATAGGGTCAGGACGTGTGGCCCGGCCTGTGCCTTCCCCTCACACACTCCCCAAATGGTTCCCGACAGCAATCCTTGCAGTCTCTCACATTCACATACGGACAATTTTGCAATAAAAGCCCATTCTACCAACTTACTTTTTATGTTTTAATCTTTCTATTTAAATAAGCAAACATCTGAGCGTATTTTCCATTATTTCATTCCTGCTTACTAAAACTAGTCCTCAAGTAGTTCCTTTTTATTTTGCTGCTGTTGTTGAATAAATGCTTTTCATTCATTTTTCAAGTTCTGCTAGCTACAACAGCTACAAATTACTAAGCCTACCATTGTTTGCAGCCTTTTATTTTCCAAAGTATGTTTGGGGTATTAGTTTTCAGTAAAAAACCCACAATACTTGCCAGTAATTTGCTCTCCAAGAATAAGAATGAGATCTTTGCCTGTATCCAAGTGGGACTATAGTTGTGATTGGCAGACTTATTCTACAGTGTCATTAGAGTATTCTTTTTTAGTAATTATTTCACAAAATAGTTTTTCTCACAGATAATTTTTAAATACATAAAAGCATACCAGGCAGTTTTATCTTCACTCTCTTTGAACAATTCTTTCCTCACGTTACCTGCATTCAGAAGTTTTTTGGGATTTGTTTTACAATTAGATTTACATCTTATGCACATCACTCTAGTCTGTTCAGAGTGTTGATCAATCTTCTTACATAATTCTACAAAAATCTTGCTTTTTTTCTCATTAATCTTCTAAGCCAAGTTTGTATCTTTTTCACCCTTTGTATTTCCTACTTTATTTTTGCTCTCCACTTATTGATGTTTTTTGTGATTTCTCAAACTTTTCAGTGGAATTTTAAAATCTATTTTTTCATTGTATTTTACCTAACTTTCTATCTTTTGTGATTCAGAGTTACAAAAACAAGCCTTTCTTCTCTTTATGTTTAACACTCTTCTACCTGACCAAAGAAAGATTTTGTTTTACATTTTTGGGCTACGTACATGAAGAGTCCTGTTTCCATTTCTGCCTTTTGACAGCTAAAGGTGGTCTACAGCAGCAGTTCTTTATTTTTGTCATTATGCAATTCTGTTCTTCTAAGAAGCAAAAGAATTGGAATATAAGTCACCTGAATGTCTATATGTGTGAAGCTTCTTACTGAACATGACAGATCTATAATTTATGTGAAAATATGCTTTTAAAAGGATAGCTTTGGTTGAAAATTGACCATTTTCCATCAATTACCTAGATATTAGCAATTTGGGCTAGATGATCATTGTTGATCCCTTCCAACAGAACTATTCTGTTCTGTTCTAACTCTTTTTTATTGTTTCGTTACCAATTTGCAAGTTAGACTTTTTATATTGCATATGAAATATATATGTTTGTGAAATGTGTTTCATGTATCTCTGCTCTCCAGAAGTTTCCTTCTTGTATTGATTCTGATTGTGGCTACTTTGGTCAATTGTCTGTTTCTTTAGCTAGTGCCTGGCTATTGCACAGATCCTCATAGGCAGCCCATGGCTTTGTAATAAAAAGACCATGGCATAAGATAGAACTCTTGTTAGTTCTTTTAGACAGGATGATTGGTTACGGTTCAAATCACGATATCAAGATTCCTTGTTGTCTTTAGCAGGTTCAGGTGAAAATCTCTGAACCACTTTTTACGCTTGGGTGGTCCTATGTGACCGCTCCCTCACATGTGTGATCCTTCATTATTGGTTGGCTTGGATTACAGACAAACTAGCTTCTAACCATATTAACCATGTACAAAGGACTGTTGTATGTCACCCTGGCTGCCCTTGCAGAGTTTCTACTCACTATTTGTAACTGTTATATTTCTGCACTTTTTATTCAGTTCTGCAAAGGAATCTTTTAGGTGCTATCTGAAGGAAGGTTGGGATTCCTCCACCCAGGGTGCTGAACACCATATTGAAACATACAAACTGGTAAATGCACTTTTACTACTTTTCAGGAAGCATCTTCAAGAGAATCCAAAATTTCCACATGGAACACTTCTGGATGAAGTACCCAGACAATTTTTTCTGAAAATGGCTAGAATTCAGTAAGTCCCCTCTGTTGTAGTCAACTCACTGTTCCAAATCAATCCATTTTCTCACTAATGCAGATAGCAGCTTGGGGAGATACTGAATTTTGTAGGGATTTCATGACTGAAGTTCACTGGGTGCACACACAGGCACATCCCTGATAGTAGGCTAGACCATATTTATACCTATAGAACAAACTTGATGTATTTTCCTTTTGAATTTAAATGAATTTTTCCGTAGTTAATTTTTGTTCTTGAAAAATCTTCACTAGAATGTCTATCATGAAAATGAGAGACAAGGGGCACACATTGAAATGAGAAATCCAGTACCTTTCATATGAAATGAAGGAATCTAATCAGCAGTTTCCTAACATTATGTTTTCATTCTTTTCCACTTCTTTCTGAATTACAAGCCCTTTCTTCTGAAGTACTTGTATTACCTGTTTGTGCAGGCTTTATGCTTTATTTTCAGTGTACAACTTCTCAAAAGGTGTATTGGTACCTGGGAGGCTGGAGAATTTGAACAGCATTTTCAAACATTTTGCTTGTTTTAGCACTTATATTCCTTAAGTCTTCACCTGCATGTCTTAATACTTTGTGATTACTTTATTTAATGGCCTTTGTCTCATTGAGGCTGGATGTCGGCCATACCAGTGACCCACTGCAGTTCTCTCTAATCTACTCCTTTCCTGTGTCTTTCTTTGGGGAAGATAGAAGTAACAGCTACAGAATGCTTTCAAGCGTGTGGCCGATCTTCTGAGCAAAGGCTGTAGATTGCACAGCTGCAATTCCTTAATAGAAGCAGATGAACCGTGACCTACTGCCGACAGCCACTTCGGGTTACATCATCCCACTAGTCACCACCCACTCCTATAGCCAGCCAGCCTGAGGGACACAGCGAGCAGGGCCTTTCATTGACACTTCATGAATTAACAGCTAGGGGCTGCTCAGGAGGAGGACAGTTGGCATCTCTTCCTCCTCAGAGACTGAGTGTTTGAGATCCCTATGGCAGAAATTCAGGGAAAAGAGGATGGATTACAAAAAGCCTCTCCTCGGTGTTTTGGAATATGTTGTCCTTTTGGCAGCAGTGATTTTTTTTGTTTTGAGTTTTTCCTTCTCTGCTACTAGGCTAGTATATTACCTAAAGAGATATATTCTTCATGCAGAATACCTGAGGAAAAGTTTTGAAGATGAATTCCCATTCTTCTCACATCATATCCTCTTGATTCACGTTAAAAGATGACTGTGTGTCTCAGTTTTTCATCATTCATGTTTTACACTTCAGTTCTTAAAAGGAGTGATGTGCACTGTGGTGAGTGAACGCTTCATCACTGTCTTGCTGGTTTGAGATCTGCTCCTGTGATGTGAGCTGTCAGACTTCCCTCACAATGTGGTTTTCCTTTCTGATTAGAAAATTGAATGATGGATCAAATAAGAAGCAGCTAAACGATGGCTTGCTTTTCAGTGTCAGAGCAGCAAACCCTACTTGTTAATTCCCTTCAATAAAAAGTAGTACTCAGTAAAGTGAGACAAACACTGTTGAAAAGTCAAGCCAGTTCTTAGTGGCATTGATCCTCAAATCACAGTTAATCTAATGTAATGACCTCTTAATGCAGAAGCAGCACTACTTAAGACTGAAGGGTAAAAAAAGTGGCTTTAGACAAGCAGGATAATTACATATAATTGGTAGCCTGATACTAGTTACTTGGTTTTGCATAAATTACTTTATACGGATGATCTTTCATGTCAGTAAAACTGTACTTATTATTTTAATCCAACTTTGCAATTTGCTATTCAACAGAGGTATTATTGCTGTGAAAAGAAAAGAGAGGCTTTGAAAATTCAAAGTGTAAGGCATCAAATACAACATGTTCTAATTTGAAAGATGGGAGCAGCTGCATAAATGTTATGCCTTTAAAAGGTGATGCAAGTATTTAATAGTCTGTACTCTTTTCTTTCGAAATAAAGTAAACAAAGATTTATCCACCTAGTTTAATTAGAAAATGGTTACAAATATATTTTCAAGTATTTAGCTGGCAGTAACTACTTCCAAGATTCATTTTCATTATTGTTTTGGTAGAATTATATTTGCAAATTAAATAGGAAAGATAAATTTGTGGATCAGTAATTTTTTTTTCAAAATTCAAACCTGCTATAAATGAAGCAAAATGTGACATGTGATAGCTTGAAATAAAATAAGTGGGTTTATTTTACCTTGGCTTCAGTTTATTTTTGTGCACATTCAAAGCAGTTTTCTGTATGTCTATTAGACAGGAACTAACTAAAGAAGACTATTTCTAAAAGAAAATTAAAATAGTCTTGAAGATTAAGTTAATGCAGAGTCTATCTGTATTTTGTCTAGGAAGTTAATGTTACAAAGAACTGCATGGTCCTCATCCAATGAACTCTGTCTGGGCTTCATTTATTCGGGTAAGGAGAAAATCCTGGAAGATAAGGATTCTAGATTTAGTTTGCTTAATTTCCTTAAGGATTTAGAATGTGCACAATAATCTGCAAAATTTAAGGAGGAATTGCTTGAAAATTTAATGTAAGATTGCTAGTATTTCCTACTCTCTCTTGATCCGGGATGACTGTAAGAGCAGTTGGTCTGTCTTAATGGAGTTTTAGCACTTTCCTCTCCTGGGAGAAATGAAACTGATGGGAAAAACAAGAAACCAAACATTTGAGCAACTTCAAAACCATTTGTGGTTTTGGTTTTAGAAATATGAAACTTTCTGTAGGTGGAGTCACACATTCATTTTTCTGAAGCAATTTACAGGCCCATAAAGAGTGCATCAAACCAATGACCATTCTTAGCTCCTTTCTTAGCTGTATATTGTTATGTTTAGATTATTTAAGTGCTAGTGTAATATAGATAAAAGTTATTTGATTAAAACTGAAGCACGAGAACTAAAATTTAAATAGTTGAACAGCCTTTAAAAGTTGTTCTGCTTTGCATGAATAAATATAGCAGCTTTGGAACTGGGTCACTGTCAGGCAAGAGAGAAGTAGGGAAATCCGTTTAATGGAACAGTACAACTGGGAACTGAGTTCTTATTGGAAAACACCTGTTTCTTGCATTATTTCAATAATATGAATATACACAAGTGATCACATTTCCCATTTCATAAAATTAAAGTTGTAGTAAGGGAGCCCTCTTTAGCCCTGCTAAATCCTGGAAGAGCACTCACAGATGTCTGAGATTGTGTAATAGCTGAGAAAATACATACCGTAGAGAGGACTTACAATTGCCTGAGATGAGTCAAGTGATGATTTCCCTGGTTCGTGATGTCCTATAAATTCCTGCTATAGTTTGGATAAAAATACTTCATAGAAATACATTTTAGGGATTACAAGGAGGTACCATTAATATTCCTGTGCTGGATAAGAAGTCTGAAGTGTGCCAAATATTTTTTTATAATTATCCTTAAATAATCCTTTTCCAATTCTTGCCAAAATGTTTTCTGAGTTTAGTTCTTGAAATAAATAATAAAGGAAAGTAATACATAATAAACCTGTAACTACTTGTATCTGATTAAAACTATTACTTGAAGAAGAAAAAGTATGTCTAAAGCAAGGCAATTTAAAGGCCTCATGTCTAGAGAGAGTGTTTTGCCCTTCTTTTCTCAATAAGTGTGACTTGCATGCTGTGGTACGTTTATTAGAAGGGTATGTGCCCCAGAGCAGATAGAACCAAGAGGAATTTCCAGGATCATTTAGTCCTACCACCAGCATTGTGCAACATCCTAATTTCTACTTCTTTTTTTTTTTTTTAGCTCCACCAGTACTCTGTATTCTGAAAAGCTGTTTCAGAATAACCCCACCTGATGCTGAAATAGCACTGTGAAACATAGCTTCCTGTGTCAAGACAATATTTCTATTTTAAATTCCTTGATTTCCTATTGGAATGAAATTAGTTTCTGTCTTTAACACAACATAAACTCAAATGAGACAGAAGCATAAATCAATAGGCTATATATTTTATTGGACAAAATATTACAAATTTGAGAAGTGAAAAATATCTCAATACCTAATGTGTGTAATGGAAGCCAATAATACATACAAATCACAGAGAAGGCAACACCTGGAATCTAAGGTACATGTTAGTTTCAATATCATGTCTGGATTTTCTGCTTAGCCTGCCATATTTATGAACTGAATAGATGACTTACTGTGACCACTCTTCTACCTAAACTTATATTGTCGAAGTTTTAGTGTGAATGTGTAATAGCTTGTAATTTGGTGTTCTAATCATAAAAGCAAAGTTTAATTTATTTTATAGTAGTTATAAATGAAAAATAATACTCAATAAACATCTCCTTCATCTGTGATTCAGGGAATTATTTAAACACATGGGCAGTCTGATGTACTAGTGCTCTATCTCTAGTCCCACTTAGCCTTGTCTGACCCATCAGTGACTCAAATTTGAAGTAATTATTTTGATCACTACCTCTGTTTTTTTACAAATGGCAGTGAGACAGTTATTTCATTTTCTACAGGCTGCTTAATAACATTTTAGAAACTGTCATTGCTGAGGCAGTTTTTAGGCAGCAAATGATTTGTTCAGTCTGTTTAGTTGTTTGTTTGCAGGTTATCCATAAGCACCTATTTTCACAGAATATCATCCAGTTTTTTAATGTTCCATGCTCGTGATTTTCTTCCTCAATTTACTAATTTATTAAGGTGTTGAGGAATCAGACTTAACTCAAGATTTGACAAATGTGTATTTAGATTGCTATAAAGATTGCTAACAGCTGGCTGCAAATTAATTGAAGTTACTTGGAAAAAGCAAGCAAAGGCTCATACATGGCCAGTCTAAGACACTTCTTAAATAACTTTAAACAACAATGAAGCAATACCATGAATGCTAATAGAGCCAGAATAAACAGGATTGCAAGGATATAAATTCAAATTGGAAAAAATTATTTTAGGGAATGTATTTTAATGTATATAAAATATGTGGTGCATATTATATTTTTCTTTTCCAAATCTATTAACTGTAAAAATATCCCCTAATAATACTATGTTTGCTTACTGCCTTCCTGTTCCTTACTATCTCAAGACAGGGAACTTATGTCATAAATTAAATATAGTGTTTCAAAGTACATAGATTCTATTTACCCTTGTCTTTGAAAGAATTCTAGAACTGTACTGGTCATTTCATAGACACTTTTAGTAACTTCATTTGAATTAGCTGTTTTCTGACTTTCAGTTTGTTTTCTGAGACCAGAAAAAGAGTAAGCCTCTCAACTACGTTCTCATCTCTCAACTACGTTCTTATCCATCATTTCAACTACCGTTGTGTGAGAGTTCATTTTTCCTGCTCTCCTTCCTGCTGTGTGTTACCAGAATGCCAAAGAGATGGATGATGGTGGCATCAGATTAAGGAAGTAGTGAGAGCTCTTTGGCAGCTATTGTGCATAGTATCTCCATTTGCTACTCTAGGATTTGGAGTATATTCACTCTTACAGAATTCTTCATTGCCATTCATAAAATCAGCTGCCTTTTTGTATCTTGTAAATGAAGAAGCACAAAACTTTTTATCTCAGAAATTATTTACATGAAACTTAATGCCCTTCATCAAGATCTGCCTGTGAGTGCAATCGCTACAAGAGGTAGTCCTGTGTAGACACAGAAAATGCCCATCATTATTTTCTCCTTAGACTGTACGGATGGCATACCAATTCCAGTAACTTCATGCTTGGAGTCAAATTCAAATTCCTTGAAGCCAAGCAGGCCCTCAGAGCAGCATCATGGCAGGCATTTGGGAGCATACTGCGAGTCTGCTTGGTTCTCTGCTCTGTCTGCCTCTGCGCAGACTCTCTTGGCTGCTGGATTCTGTCTATGCCTCAGCCTTAAATACAGGCAGTTGTCTTCTGGAAGCTGTTACCAGCTGCTGGATGTTACACTTTGCTGGTATTTCTTTCACTTGTATATAAACAATTGCTTTTTTAGTTAAGCTGGACTTAACTAACACTAAGTTAAGTGTTTTAGACAGAAAGATATGACTAACTGCACTGAAAATTATTTTTGAAGAAATTCAGGTGTAATGACTATTTCATAAACTTAACTAGTACAGGATGTTACTTCATGTCAAGTAATCATCAAGTAATAAGATGCATTTTGAAATGGGATGCTTCTTCTAAAATGCATATTTTCCTTTATGCAAAAGTTACTTATGAGTAATGTGGAGAGCACTGACAGCTTCGTGCAGGAATTATGTCTGAAATATATAGCCTGATAACGAATGTGGCCTCTGGCCTTCAATACTATGAAACTCTGAAAATATCACTTGATGAAACTAGGAACAGTATCAAACACAAAAAATGTTTCAAGTAAGTCCATCACAAAAGGCATATGACTCATGATCTAGGAAATCCTCTCATTATTAACTGTAGGAACACAGTGTAAAAGGGGTCCTCTGTTATATGCACGGATAGGGAGACACCCTGTAATACAGGGAGTATCTTGGTTGTATCTTGGTTATGCTTGGAAGAGGCAGCAGGGTTTAGCATGAGCTGGAAACAGTGTGAGGAAGCTTTTATCTGGCTGAATGCACTGTCTGATAGTGTTGGGCAGCTGCTGTGTCAATGGCCACTGCACTCAGACATCAAAATCTCATAATATCTTTAAAAGTAAATTAGAAACATAGTAACCTGCCAAGCAGTACAGCCCAAAAGATGTATGGAACGCTGAATAAATAATTGGAAAGTCCTGCTGTGATTAAAAAAAAAAAAAATCAAATATTTTTGTTAAAGCAGGTATAATTTTTCAGCGCTTATAAATCAATAGTTTAAATGAAGCTGTTCTAATCTACTACAACTGGATATTGGGTCTGTTGCTTCCTAATTTGTATCAAATGCCCAGCCCTGCTACCATCATCTCCAGAAATACTCAGATTCTTATTCAGTGTATAAAGAACTGAGAGAAGTTAGAGATTCTGTTTGCAAGAGTCTCACCCAACTGACTTCATTGATAACACATGTGATAAAAGTATACTAAATATGGAGGGATAAAAGAAGGAAACCTCCAAAGACACATTTAGGAGAAATCCTTTAGAGACAGATCTTTGTCTTTTTTTTCCCCCAAAGGAAAAAAAAGCACACAAACTTCCCCCTATATTCACAAACTATTCAGAATGAAAAGGACTCTAATGTTATTAAAACCAGTCTTAGCAATGACAGAAGCATCACAAATCTCATGAAGAGTGTTTTTAAACTAAAATACAATTTGAAGGAATAGATTCCTCCGAGCCTATGAATCAAGTCTTCTATTACAATGACAATCAAAGTGTAAAAACGCACAAAAAAATCTCATGCCATGGAGCTACTTATTCTCATCTATTTCCTACTGAATGAGTTAATATTTCACAGAGAGAAGAAAATCATGGCTTCTATGTCAGTACTTTGCATGCTGTCACAAAAGCTTATGAATCTGATGATGAAGTACAAACAAAATCAGTCATGATATTGATGGAAACAATGGTAGTGTGGCTACCCAGCCAAGAAAAAGCATACTTACTTGGAATAAATGGAATATGCAGTGCTTTGTTGTAAAGAAATGAGGTAATTGAAATGGATCTAATTGAATGGCAAGTCATAAAGATAGCATAACTACTGTTTTCTACTACTGTATTAGCTATTGGAAGTATCTAGATTGATGTAAACACTCTAAGATTTGATTAGCAGAAAATAGTATCACTCCTGAAATTCTAGTTCTTGATAAAGTAGAGGTGGTCAGAGGCACAACCATATCACAAGAAAGTAATAAACAAACTATTGTTTTCATAAATAATCCCATGTGAAGAATTATATTGCAATAATTGCCTTATTTTGCAATAATATGATAGAGATTAAAAAATGTATACAGGGCCTTCCATTGTAAGTATTTGAACTCCATGTCAGTAAGATTTGAGGCAATGTCCATAATGTCAACTCAGTGAGTTTTCTACAGAGCTCCTTATTCTCTAACGTAATGACAGTTAACATTAAAAAGAAGAAGCCAAATGAGTTGTTTGATTCCTTTGTTTAAAAGTGATGTTCATCACTTCAGGGTCCTAAAGCCCAAAATTCAAGTACTGAAGAAAATGTGATGATGATAATCGTGAAGTTTTGTTTTCGTAAGGAAGATGCTCAATGCCCAGCGTGCCCAGGAAGTGTGACAAAGTGATTCTTGTCAGTTTCCTCTTCCAAAACAGAAAATTCAAGGAAGCTGAGGGGATTTATAGATAAAATAAAAAACCTGCTGAACAATGGGATTCAAAGAGGAAGAAAAATTATGACTTTAAATTATTCAGTTTCTAGATTAAATTAAATTATCAATTTCATTATTTTCCTGAATGCATGTTTGTCATTTCTTATTTCCTCACTATGGAAAAGTTGCATTACTATCATTTTTGTTAAAATGCCCAAAAATAATAAGAAAAATAAATTATGGTAATTAAAGTACAGCTAATTGTGATTCATGTTGCAAAACAATGGCAAATCTTATTTTATGCTTACTTTCGTGCCAATAATAATTTGAAATCAGGTACTGCTGTTTAGATGACATTTGGGAATGGCTGATCTTGCTAATCTCAGATGATTATTTGTTTGTGCAATTTGACATAGTTTATGGTCTATTCTGACCATTAGGAAAATGCTGCAGAGCAGTGACAAGGTGCACTGATAAATGAACATACTGAGGCTTGTAGAATGATTGCTAAAGCTGTTACTGGATCCATTTTCTCACATGGAACATACTGATTCTGATATTTTAAAAACTGATGCATCTTGTAAAAAATTACAGTTGAGTTAACCATTCTGTACCTGTTCATGGTCAACCAAGTAAAGCAGCAAAAGAAGCAGTAGAAAATGAGTTCTTCAGACCTTATCTTTTGTTTTTCTTTAATTTGCTATCATAGAAATTTGTGTGTCTGTTTTCAAGTACTTTGAATAACAATATTTGTTTAGCTTGTTTTGGAAAGCAAATCTGTTTAGGCCTTGGATACAATCTTGCTCAAATCACAGTGGATTTTTATATTATTATAAAAATAACTGTCATGAAGATAAGAAGCCATGCCCATCTAAATACCTCCTGTGTATCCAGTATATTTTAAACTAGGTAATTCTCTCAAGTATAATTCCAGCTCTTGTTCGTGAAGCTTTCTAACCTTGATGCATTTTGTGTTAACTACAGCCAGAAAGAAGGTTCTAATCAGCAGGATTTTGAAGGCATTGTATAGCTTTGGTTTGTTTGCTTCTATGGGACTTCACCTTTTTTATCCCCACAGTCTGCTTTCTTTTTTTTTGTTCTTTCTCCACTTTCCCTCTCCTTCCTTTGCCTTTTTTTTTTTTTTTTTTTTCTGGCTATGGTTGCTTGGCAGCAGGATAATTGCTGTGGGTTTGTGCATTCTGCATTTTTGCCTCTCCATTTAATGGGGCCATATTAGCTTTCTCTCTTGTTGGTACACTGTGGGTCAAGTGTAGGCGTGTGCATGCTTTACAAATTTATCCCCATCATTGCTTATGTCTGTCCAAAATGTTAGTAGCTGGTGGTTTTGTCTGACGGACACTTCAAGCTGTAATTCTTGAGGGCAAATCACTTTTTGTTTCTTTTGTTCATCTATAATGAGAGACTGAAATGGAGCTTAAATAATTCCTTCAATGAAAACATTAACCAGACTCTGCTATTGTGGTTGCTTAAGAACTGAAAATAATTAGCACAAACCCACATTTCCTTCACAAAGCTTTAAAAGAAGTCAGGACATTACCATTAAGATAATAATGAATGAATTCAGTCTCTGTGGAAAGGCAAGGAGGAAAGAAAAAAAGATTAAATATATTTCAAGACTAGCAAAGAGATTTCTGGTGGGAACATTTCACCATTGAATAAAACATTCCCTTGAGAAATACATTGCTATTTGGGTTTGTATTTTAAGGCACCATATGAGTATCTTTGGAGAAGCCAAACAAAAATCTCCTTCTCTTTAAAAATTCTAAACCTACAAACCCACTACAAACAGTAGCCACTTTTCTAAGAGACTGGCTGTTAATTCAGAAACTGTAATTTCACCACTGTTTGGAAAGACTGGAATTGGAAAGCAATATTGTTGATAATCAGGTCTCAGGAAAACTTTCTTTTCCACAGGGGTAAATACTTTTTGTTTGTTTGTTTCTCTTATATAACTTTTCCTGCCCAGGACATGCAATCCTATTTTGAACTATCAGAAGAAGGTATTGCAGTAGTAAAAAATGTTGGCTTAGAACTGATTAAGTTCATAAATCTAGACAGCCCTTTCTTCCATTTGAAAGACACTTAGCAGCTGAGAATCAAAGCCATAAAGTCTAAGGTTTGTTAGGCAAGAATTATTAGAGCTATCATTAGAGCTATTAACTGTCCATGATAAGAAAGGTGCTGAAAATGACCTCTAAAAGTTACCAAAAAAAAAATAAATCTGCATAAACAAAGAGAACTTCCGTTCAAACCTTACTTTTAGGAAAGATAGAAAGGAATATGCTGTCACCATTTAGTTTAGGCCTGGGACAGTCTCTTCCACCTTCAGCAGAGATGCTGAACCTTTGCGAAGGGCAATAAAGAATTGAAGGTGAAAAACTGTCGACAGTTAATAGGCTGAGAATCTGGATACTTTCTTATGCTCTCTCTATTCACTGTGACTGCATGAGAGTGGTCTGTACAATGACCGGCATATTCTTCTGTCTTCCCACATGGTAATAAATATTTTCTATACAGTGACACTATTCCAGCATACCAGTAACAGAGGGTGGCTGTGCAGCATACCTGTAATGGAAAGGCTCATCTAAAAACTATCTACACTCACATGAGCACATTTGTCACAGGACTATGCACTGGGATTGTCACAGGACATTAAGCACTGGGAGCTTAATGCTATTCTATATGGATGATTTATCAAAATAGCCCACAGTTTTCTTTAACTTTCTAACAGTGGCCTAGAAATTAAGCATATCATCTCATCTAACCGCATAAAAATGAAAGAAAAATAAAAGCATTGTTGTTTTCTCTTTATTGTTGTTTTGGCAATAAAATCATTTACTTGAACTAATACAAAGAAAATTAAATTTTATGGAAGGGAAGAAACTCTCCATAGGGAGAACAGTCATTTTCACAGCTCTAGGGTCCAATCTGTCAGAACAAAATTATGAAAGAGAAAGAAAAATCTAAGATAGAGCTGTTGCTACCTCTGTCCAAATACCAGGTTTTTACTTTGGATTTTTACTTTTTACCTTATCTCTCACATGGATTCTTCTAGCCTTTGGTTTAAAGCAAGCATTGACTCCATGACAGCAAGCACTTCAAATTTTAAACCCTATTACATATGCATTGATACAGTCTCTCATTTCACCTGATACATATTTCCCTATGGGGGCTTAGAAAATTAATTTGGAAAATTTTGAGCATTTCTAAAACATATAATAAGGAAACATAGCACTAGGAGAATGATGTCCTTAGCTAAATAGGGTAGTATCTCCTTTAGGATGTATTTCTCTTAAAAACATAGAGTGCTCATATGCAAGAAATTCTCAGAAGGCAACATATAGAATAGATTTTAAATTGTGCATAGCTTTCTGGGTCTTCATAGAGGAATGAAAAGTGTTCAGAATGGTTAAGAGTGGCAGAATTGGACTGTAATGTTTCTGCATATCTTAAAATCTTATATGGATTTTGGTAAAGACAAACAGCTTTTAGAATTTAGATTTGGAGCCAGACTGTGATTGCTTCTGAACTTGGGACCTGGTATTGGACTTATACTCCCTTCTACCTACCTCTCTTCTAATTTCATTTTGGAGTATAAAAAAAAAAGAAAAATTGGATCAACGTTGCAGCACAAAAACATGGCAGATTAAAGGCAATGGTAATAATTTTCTTATTTCAGAATTGCCTTTAAGATTTTGTTAAACAATTTCTTGAGGCAACAGTGGTAGGAATCAAGTTTATTTGACAGCTAGCAGCTGCTTATACGCACCTTTGAGTCTTCTGATATGCCTTTCCTTCTTGCAGGATTGGCGGGGCTGGAGGATGCAGTAAAGCTCTTGATGCCCACTTAAAAGTGTGCCACTCTTTCTCTGGGAAGTGTGGGCAGGAAAGTGGAATGTTGTTGATAGATTTTATGGAGAGTAATTCAGAGTTGAAATACACGCACAAGTTGTTATGGTGTTCAGAGTGTATTTTAGTCTAAAAAAACGGCAATGTACAATGACTTGGCTTGTTAAAAGCCTGCATTCCTCATCCCTCAGTATAAATGTCACTGCTACCCTTTCTGATACTTAATACCTTAAATTCTGTCATATTTCCTGTTTTCATTTGTTTCTGTCAAGAAAATCAATAGATTCATACTGCTAGTTAGCAAAGTAATCCTTCTTATCATTGTCAAAACACTGTAGGCCTCATGGTAAAAAACCCCCCAAACTTAAACAATCTGATATTTAAACAAATTTATCAGAGGAAGTATTTTTAATAAACCAGTACAATTTATTTTTACTCTAGTTTTGATGTTAGTAGTAATTTTCTGTGTGCTTTAGACTTTGAATATACAAAATACAAAAAAAGCTTCAACTGAGCAACTGTCGCTTTGAAACTACTCCTGGAATGTGCTTAAATGGTCAATTATAAATATTTGAGGCCACATTTGATATTTCTGCTCTGTGAGTGAGGTACTTTGAAATTCCTCAATTGTGCTGAGAAATGTGATATTAAAGGTACCGTGATTATTTGCATCAGATTCCAGACCTGTGTTGTTATTCCTGTGCCTTCTTAATTCAGCAAAATATTACTATTGCACCTTGCTAACAATCATTATTAGTAATTTACTTTATTATGCTGGTCATAACAAAATTAATGAAGCTAGTTCCATGGTGGGAGAGTAATAAGGTGCAAAAAAACTTAAACTATGTTAGCTGGAATGCATCCTTTGATCCTCTGTTTTGTGTTGGGTCTTTTACTTTCCAACTATGTATTTTTCAGCCTGATTCCTCAAAGATTTCTGCCGTATGGACTCACACCACTGGACCTAGTGGAGCAGTTAATGTTTTGCATTGATTTAAGAGAGATAGAAACTGAGCTAAAATGAGAAAAACATTATTGCTCAGGTATTTTCTGGAATTTTATCTCACATCAATTTCATAAAAGGCTCCTCTGCAATGTCAGTTGAGTACCTGAATACCCATATATTTCCCTCATGCTGAGGAACTTAAATGATATGATTTTGATTTTCATATCCACTAGTGAAACCTCTTTTACAATGTTGTTTTCAAATTCCTGAAAAGCCACATATTGATGCTGATGATCGCTGCAGCTGCTGCAGGTCAGATTTCTGTCAGGCCACAGAAATCTTTCTGTCTTTCTTTGTATGGTTTGCTCACTGCTTAAAAAAGGCTACTTTGGGTTATTTTTGGAAATATTTTCTAAGCTTGCCTGATCACAGAGTGAATGAAAATAGATGAGAGATATGGTGACTGTGTTATGATGAAAATAGGTTACCTGAGAGAATGAAATGATCATATATATGAAGCCAAGACTTCAAGGAAAACTTGAAAAATTGAAAACAGTCTTTCAGGACATTATTCAAATTTACTGAAAGTCATCTTTTATGTATTGATTCCAGCTCTCTCAGTAAGGAAGACCATATTTTACTTGAACTAAGTTTTATCAGATGATGTATAAGTTAAAACGAACCCAGGGTGAACTACTACTCAAAGCAGAAAAGTATATTCTATGAATCAGGCAGAGAATAACCTTCTTTAGATGAACACGTGCTTTTTAGTCCTCTTCATTTTTTCAAGACTTTATCATTCATATTTGCTGAATTAAAAGAAAAACGAATCATTCTTTCATTTCTGCTCTTCTAGGTCTTTTTTTATTTCTCATCTTCTTCCTTTGTCTTCAGTATTCTAATGTCTTTTTTTTGACCACTTAGCTCTGTCTCTTCTTTCTGAATAGTGCCTTTGACAGCTATTTCCCACCTATGTAATTCGAAGTAGTCAGAGCATAAATGTTGATATGGTAGACAGTTAAGTTTTAAAGATTAGCAATAATTTATTGAGATTATTGATACTGCATCTGCATTCTTTATCAAGAAATTTCATTTATTTTGAAAAACAGACTGGAATTTTAGTAACAGGAAGCTGGCTGCACTTATAAGGAAAAGAATTTTTGGAATCTGGGTATATTCTGATAAGAACAAAATAGGAAGGTGAATCATTGGTGCAGAAGTGACTCTTTGCTTTGTAATTTTATTTCTGAAATTAGTAACACGGGGATTTGGACAGGCTAGATTGATGGGACAAGGCCAATGGTATGATGTTCAACAAGGCTGTGTCCTGCACCTAGGTCACAACAACCCCAAGCAGCACCACAGCCTGGGGGAAGAGTGGCTGGAAAGCTGCCCAGTAGGTGAAGGGCCTGGGGGTGCTGGTGGCAGCAGCTGAACACGAGCCAGGGTGTGCCCAGCTGGCCAAGAAGGCCAATGGCATCCTGGCCTGGATCAGCAACAATGTGGCCAGCAGGACCAGGGCAGGGATTGTCCCCCTGTACTCGACACTGGTGAGGCCACACCTCAAATCCTGTGTTCAGTTTTGGATCCTTTGTGACAGGAAGGACATTGAGGTGCTGGAGCATGTCCAGAGAAGGGCAGTGGAGGTGGTGAAGGGCCTGGAGCACAAGTCTCATGAGGAAAGGGGTTAGGATAGCTGAGGGTATTTAGCCTGGAGAAAAGGAGTCTCAGGGGTGACTTTATTGCTCTTTACAACTTGACAGAAGGTTGCAGTGAGATGGGGGTAGGTCTCTTCTCCAGGTAACAAGCAATAGGATAAGAGGGAATGGCCTCAAGTTTTGCCAGGGAAAAAGACATTTTAAATTTTCCATATTAGACATTAGGAAAATTTCATCATGGAAAAAGTTGACAAGCATTGGAACCAGCTTCCCAGGGACATGGGTCACCATCCCTGGAGGTATTTAAAAGACATGTCAGTGTGGCACTTGGGGACTTCATTTAGTGGTGGACTTGACAGTGCTGGATTTAAAGTTAGACTAGATGCTCTTAAAGGTCTTTTCTAACTTAAACATCGCTATGATTTTATAATTTTACCATTAGATTTGCTGATCACAAGTGTTCAAAATCACAAGTGTTCAAAATCACAAGTAGATGCTCTTATTTCAAAGTAGACTAGAAGGCGATATTTCCTTTCTTGAAATAACTTTTACTGTTTGAGCATTTTTTGTCAATATTGAGTTAAAACATTTTTATGAAGTACAAGCTATTTGAAGAACATTTTTATTTGTAAGATAATGACTTGATGACTTGTCCAAAAACAATACGTGTCTGTAACAGAGCTTCTTTTTCTTTGGGGCACATGCATGTTTCTTCCTCAGACACCCCTGCAGATGCTTCATTGCTATGACTTAATAATGTAAGATTAAAATCAGTGGGTGTATCTCTCAATGTTACCTCCAAGATGGGAAGCTACTTATAAACTTTAAAATCCTGCTCCTGTAAAAGTATTCCTTTTATGGGATGATATTTTTTTTTCTTGCCTTCTTTTTTTAAAAACAATTTTAAATATACAGCAGAGGATCTCAAAGCAACTGGAAGAATCAGGTCCCTTCTATTTCACTACTAGAGGCACGAATTTTACATCAAAGAAAAAGACTATTAAGACATATAGTTTGGATTCAGGGACTCAATTCTTCCCATTACCCACTTCATAGAAAGATATTCCCAACTCCCTCGTAAGTTAATTAGATCATCTTCTTCTAGTCAGCCCATTTATAACTGCCTTAGATTTACAGAAGCTCTGATCTCAGTTCCTAGTTGGCAGGAAGGACTGCCGCCTCTCAAAAAGCAGTAAGGAGCACTTGTAAGGAGTGCAGGGAAAATCTGTACTCCATTCTCCCACTGGACACTTCAGTGTTGTGTTACTCACAGGCCCTTTAAACTTGTCAGCTAGAATAAGTAGAGTCAGGTTAACTATGGCACCTGGCTATAGAGAAGGTTGAATAGAAGAAATAGTGATAATAAAAGCATCAGACCATGAACTTTCTTCTTAGTAAAATGTAGTAATTACAGCTCTTGTGAGTAATAACGGTCCATTTATAAGTACTGTGCTTATCTTAGTGAGGAAACACTATATCCTCTGTTCCTGATTACAGTATATTATAGTATCTTATATAGTATCCATCTCTGAGATGGAGAAATAGATACTTTTCTGGAACATAAATCAGAATCTCATACAAATAAATTATTTATGGTAGTTGCATTTGTCTAATTCACACTAGTGTTGCAGTCACTGTTGTCAAATAGTAAAGTAATTTTACTCAGTCATTTTGATAAAATGTACTGTTCTCCCAAACTGAATGACCAAATATGTTGTGAAGTGCTGGTAACTGAAAAATCTTCTAGATTTCCAGAGATAATGCAGTCCCTATTCCTGGTTGTTAACAATCTTTATGGTTATTTCACTTGTAATGGAATTTGTTAGAGTCAGTCTAATGGAACAACATGACATGTTCTGACATATTCCAAAACCCTCCCTGATATTTCACTGGTTTCCAACACTTCATATTATACCTAAAAAAAGTTATTTGACTTGAACAACCAAAGGAAAAACGGATGTGAGAGCTTGAAGAATGATGTGGATTTGTTTTCATTATTTATTTCTACAATATATAAAAGTGTCATCATTTTACCTAGGGTATTTTGATAGTAATTGATTAGTCAAGCACTGAAGAAACAATCTCTTTGTCAGGTGGCTTATATATATTCCTAAAAACAATACATATAAAGTTAGTTTAAATGATTTTGAATGCATGTGCATATTGAAGTTTGCTATCCAAAGTACTTATAAATAATTTTTTTCTGTCCCTTAGAAGTTTTAAGATCTATCTTCATATGGTAGAACATTCAAAATGCTGGACAAGCATGATCTGTTACATAAAGTAAAAATACAATTTAAATATTAACTCATTTCACAAAAGAGTTTTTAAACATTGTCTTATAAACCATGTAATACAGTGTAAATAGGAATATAGAAACTTCTTTCACAACAGAATTTCATGTAAATGGAAATTATATATTAATTTGCATTCTTTAAATGAATGTTAATGTTCTTATTAATGGCAATGCTGTCTAGTTAGAACAAGTGTAGTAGTGGAAGGCACAGGACCATTAACTGGCATTTTAATCTTCCAGTCATTTTTTTCTGGATATTAGGATCATGTCTATGACAGAATAAAAATTTTGCATTTCCTAATATCATGTTTTCCTTCTAGGTTTTTGGAGACCAAAATCAAGGAGCAGTTTTCCTACGTGAATTTACATTGATTCGGAGAGAAAGTCTTCACGATGATTTCCTATCTGATTTGCTGAATAACCACAAAACAGAAGACTCGGTAGGAATCTTTTATTATTCCAAAACATTTTATAATAAATTATGCAAAAATACAGGTTTTTATGATAGAACTTTCATTCTGTTTCATTAATCTATGGAAAGTTAAGTTACAAAATTAGATTTTTTAACATAAAAGTACCCTAAAAATATTGTAAATTCCATGTAACTAAAGACTTGTTCATAGGGAGGGTTCATGGCTGTCAATGCATATGAGATTTCATTATTTAAAAACAAACTTTTTCAAAAGACGCACAGATTGGTCTTTTGCTTTCTAATGGTAATTTTTCTTATTCAGAATTTTGGCATTCTACTTTGTTACCATTGTTTGCTCTGTACATGCAAAGGGAGATTATCTTTCATGAAATGGGTATGAGTAAAGATAACTTAAACATAATGTAAAAAAAATAATGCTTTGAAAGGATTAATTTTAATAAATGAACCAAGAAATCTAACTAACAAGGAAAACAGTTTTATGAAAAATATATTTTCACTCTCTTCTGTATATGAGAAATATATTTTCACTCTCTTCTGTATATGCCTGGCAAGGTATTTATTTCAAATATGAAGGATTTCATGTTGTCTAGTAGCAGATATTTTTGAAAAAAAGAATGTAAAAGTAAATAACTTGGGAGTCATGCTTAATCAGTCTTTAATATGAAATTATACAAGCCAGCTGATTTTAAACTGCAGCATATTTGCCCTACTGATTAAGGGACTAGACCACCTCTCTTACCAGGAAAGGCTGAGGGAGGTGGCCTTTTCAGTCTTAAGAGATGACTGAGAGGGGAGCTATGAATACGGGCAAATATCTGAAGGGAGAGTGTCCAGAGGATGGATTGGTGGTGCCAAGCAATAGCACAAAAGGCAGCAGGCACAAACTGACACACAGGAAGTTCCACCTGAACATGAGGAAGAACTTTACCATGCAGGTGACCAAGCACTGGAATAGGTTGCCCAGAGAGGGTTTAGATTCTCCCTGTCTGGAGATATTCAAGAACTGTCTGGACACAATCCTGTGCAGCGTGCTCTGGGATGACTCTGCTTGTGCATGGAGGCTGGACCAGATGACCCACTTTGACTCCCAGTCTTACCTCTTTTAAGATTTTGTAACCTTTTAGGTCTGATATTTTCAAGAGCTGATACATCTTGAAGTCTAACAGATTATGTTTTAACAGAAGCACTGGCTTATCAATGTTTGATATTACCATGAATTGGTGATGTATTTTAGGGATTAAATACTTTATAGAATTGAGTATTTATTTACTCTGCAGGGTAGAGTGATTCTAGAAATTTGTGTTGGCACAGAAATGCTTAGCCTGTTTTTAATCAAATTTTACCTTTCTTAGGTTATCTTTCTTCAAGCATGAGGGAATGTTATCCATTTATCATTGGTGGGAGTGTGTAGAGCTAGGACTTCAGAAGAATGGCGTGGATGTCTTTTGACAAGTGTTATTGCTCAGGTCAAAGCAGCTAGTTAACAATTGTAGTGAAGGTATTAAACAATCCACTGTGTTTTTGCTAAGCCATCTGCTCTCAGACAAGTTGTCCTTAGTGCTTTACTACTGCTAAAAGAAATTTCAGATCAGTCAAAATCAATACTTTGTTCTACCATTTTGGGTAATTTTACAGCAGTTCAAGATTTAATCAAGCAACTGCTTTGCTGCCATGAAAAAGCTCCGGGCCTCTGGTCATGAGGTTTTCCTTCTGTTATCAAAGTCCCATACCAGATAAAAAAAGGGGTTGAAGATCTTTGCTCAGTTTCTCAGGTTATTTATTAGTTTTCTTATCAAGTTCTCAGTGCAGCGTGTGCCTGGCTTGTTGCTGTGAAATTTGTGCTACAAATGGCTGCTAGATCTTGTGTGCAGCATGTTTTGAAAACCTTGTTACCAGTAATTAACTACAACGTATGATATTTTCAATTTTGTATTAATAACTATCAAATCTTTCTAACATGTTTCTTCTACCTCAAACTTATTCTACCAACCATTCTGTGCCTACTTCACAGTGGAAAACCTTATACTATAAATTTTCACCTTGTGATAAACTAAAACCTGTTTCATACCTTCGATGCTCTCAATTCATCCAGGAGTGTTAGGAGCTTTTTCCAGGGGCACAGACCAAAGACTCCACTTCTTGGAGTGCCAAAGGGTATTTCAAACCCCTCAGGGCAGCAGGAGATGCTTTCTGACCTTTCTGGACTCCAACACCGCCAGAATGCCCGTAATTGTTCTTTAAAACCATTTACTTTTTGTGGTCCAGAAAAGAAAATGGCACTTTTACTACAATTCTGTCAGTAATTGTAGTTGAGAGAGTTGTGCTGGTCGTATGCATGTTTATAAGTGTTTTATGTTCACACAAGCGGAAAGTACTCTGCAAAATATTCCTAGATTTCACTTCAAGGCAGTGGTCTTTTTTTTTTTTAATTACTTTCACAGGGATCCTGTGACATTCCTGTGATCTTCTTTCTGTGCATTTATGACTGCTTGAGAACACATCTACACTGAAGAGTGCCCAGAAAATAGGACTTTGCAATCTTCATTTACATATGACTTAAACAACTTCTTTACCAACCTCATCTCTCTGTGACACTGTCTTTTACTACTGAAGCACATAATGTTGTCTCTGCATGACTGATTTGATAGGCAACAAGTAGTATGGAAGAACTTGAAAAAACTTTTTGGTATTTTGCCAATGGTTTGGTATGTGACTTGTTCACTGTGTGCTAGGTAGTCTATTTCAAAGACAGGCACCAGTTTTAACCAGGGCTATTCTTTAGCACTTATTCCAAAATTTTGCTTCATAAATACTAGTGAATTGGTTTTCCAATATCTCTGTAGCATATAGAGCATATGTAGGATATTGTTCCTATTTTATGGATGTAGATCCAAAGGTTCACAGGCATTAAGGTCAAAATGCCTATGTTTTCTTGAGTGCTCTGAGACACAAGGATCCATTTTTTCAATTTATCTCATGTGACACAGCACTAAGTTGAGAGCAGAACTATTGACCTCAAATGCAATCCTGACTTGGTCTATCAACAGGTATGGTATCTACAAATCATTATAAACGATTACTGAGGTGTCAAAAAAAAATGCCGCAAGTGACTCAACCGTAGTGATACAAAAATTGTTATAGAAGCAGACATACAGTATAATTTTCGAGGAAAGAAAGCACAAACTGTATTTCAGGATCAATCATTCTCAATTCATGGGACCAATCCTTTTCATCCTGTAATTTTCTGTGAGATAATGGTGTATCTAATGAGAAAACCTATGTAAAACTGTTTTTCTAACAAATGACACACAAACAGCCTCTTTTATAATAGTTCCCCAATAAATCTCTCACTCTGGTTCTTTTTAGAAGTCTTATGACTCACATAAGGTAGGCTTTCCTGTTTGCATCTTTTCAAAACTGGTGCACACACAGAGCCTCAGTGAAAGCTTGGCAGCTAGTGTTTTAATTATTTTAAAAGTCTTTAAACTTTGTATTGTTCCTTGATGAAGACATGAACTGACTTGATGCTTTCTGAGAAAATTCAGGCTGGTGATCTCTATTTTTAAGTTATTCTCTGAAGTATGTATCTTCACTCCTATAAAAAAGACGATGTTACCACTATTTTTGTGGATAGCTAGGAGCATCCAAAATGGTTGATTCACTTCTGATGTTGAAAAGTAGTACACCCATAACTCCACAGCAGTTTGGGTGAAGATATGTACTTCAGAGACACCAGATAAGTCTTTAATAGTATGAGAGAATGGCCATATCAGTGAGCAGACTTACATAGCCTCTGTGTGTACGCATTAAAAGCTGTTAGCAGTGGTGCTACAGTAGAGCCTTGCAATTCTCAACAAAAGTTGGAGAGATCAAAAGAGTTTTTGTTTTCTAGTAACCAGTTACTTTAGTAAAGATGGTTAGTGAGGAAATACACTACCTGCTTGTAAGGCTGTTTTAAGCAATAGTTTGCAAGATTGTGTTACAAAGTACAGGTTAGCCAAAATATCTTGGATTGTTATATTCAGTCCAATGAAAAATAGGCTTCCTATTTTGGTCATTGAAATTACTCATAGAAAGGCTTTCCTCATCTTTCAATTATATTTCCAACCTTAGAGAAAACACGCTTTAGCCTCTTAATACTCTAGCCATTTTTTCTTACTTTCTTTTCAATTTAAGCACTAAACCCCAAGCTTACTGATGTAGCTCCATCATCATTTTTGTCAGGGAGAAAATTACTAGAAGCCAGAGGAGGGTTTATATGTTACAATTTTCTGTCGTGTTCAAAGTCAGTAGCTGAGATTACACTAAAAAAATTATTCAAAGGAAGCCCCTGAGGTATATTTCACAATTCCTAAGTTATGGTGTTTTTCCTACTTCTTCTGGAAAAAATNTGAGGAGGTTCCTATTTATGTATTCCTGCAAATCAGGGATGATACTTTTGGGTATTCAGGAATTCTGTGGTAACTCTATAAAAAGTATCTGTTTCACTGAGCACCTGTTTAAAACCTTAGATTAAATCCAAACTTCTCTGTGCTGAGGTCTGATTCTGAGATTAAGTTATTGACTAGAATTTCGCTACACCATTATGAAGTAAGAAGAAAAGCAAGCCATGTAAACATGAAGCAAACCTCGATGTGAAACTTCCATGTATATCTTAAGTTCTTTCCCAGTTGATTCTGATATTTAGAATTTATTGCTGATGCATTTTAGATAGAAGGGTTAATTTTCAGAATAGAAATATAATGAACATTTTATTTATTCTATTTTTGAGCCATACTTTTTTTCCTTTGTACTCTGAATTATTTATGTGCAATAGTACATTGTACTCTAATTATATTAAGTGTAACAGTAGAGGATCCTCAGCCTTTTCACTAAGGAATTTCCAAACTTCTCAGTTAAAAATCACATATCTCTAAACAGTTATAGAATGATGCTGCAGAATGCAGATTTGAGCTCCTCATGAATAGGAAATCACCAGACTACAGGAATTACAGACCCTGCCCCATGTGGCTGCTGACATGACAAATAAAGAAAAATCCTTGGATGATAGGAGGAGCTCTCCTCTGACTGGCCTTACCTTGTGTTTGCTTTTTGTAGGTAAGAGATCGCTCTGATGCAAGTTAAGACAGTTCTATGTATGATGCTGCTGCTGATCCAATTACTTGAAAATCATTATTATGTCCTTGCTAAACTTTAACATTGACCTAAGTATTTTGGAATATAAGCTAGAGCTGTCTGTATTTTTACTTGCTCCCAGAGACTGGAATTATTTAAGATTATTTAAGATTATTTTTTATTTTCTCTGGAAAATAATCCCCTCAGGGAGATCTAAATCACAAGTGTTTTGGAATGTTTCTCAGTTTATACTTCTAATAATTGCTAGTTTTTTTCCCTCTAGATGAAATTGCCTTAAGATGAAAGTTTTTACCTCAAAGGTTTACCTGCTTTTAACAGGGAAAATATAAATCATGTTCAGAGATTTGTGGATCATCTAAAACAAAAGTTAGGATGGACCACTGGCTTTTGCCACTTGCCTTAAATCTAAATGTCTGCAAGTATTCAGATACCAAAATATCTGAATACACTCTTGTCCATCTTTCTGACTGCCTCTTAATAATTTCATCCATTTAAAAATAGAAACACGACCATTGAGTTTTTGGATCCCTAATTGTTCCTATGTTTTTCTTTTAGAAAGCCAATCAATGCACCAGTACTCTTAAAAAAAAAAAAAAAATTACATTCCAAAGCTTTGAGTCCAGGTCCCACAGCTACCAAAACTGTCCCATGACTGAATCGAGTGCTGGTGTTGAGACAGGAGAAAAGGAAGCCATTTTTAGAAAAACTGAGTTGTAAGCCTTGCCCACATGAGGAAGATGAAAAATTATAATATAACCAAGCCATTGTTTGTATAATGATACAGAACATTGTTTGGTCTACCACAGTACTTAAACAGAGTTAAATTTATGCATATCTGTTCCAGCTAACTCTCTTCTACAACTGAAAGTTTTCCTAGAGTCTATCATACTAAATAGTTTTTCTGTTTGCCTCACTGAAGTATTGGAACCTCTTTTTTCCTTACACTGTTTCCACTCTATGTGAGCATAATTCAAAAAGCTAGTAGCTTGTTTTGTATTAATACAGTGTGTGGATGCTCTCCACGTGTGGAAGTCTTGCTTCTGTGCATTTTAATAGAAGTCTTTTGAAACATAGTGTAAATTGTTCAAGAAGAACATTAGTTTAGAGTAGTTATTACAATCAAAATATATATAAGTCCAGCTTTTCAAAGCAAGCACTTAACACCACTGTCTTACAACATGTTGCTTCATTAAAATGAGCAATTTCTCTTTTTTATATAATTGGCAAAATTTATATAATAGGTTCTGTGGAATTTATTAATTAACAACAAAGGTAAAGGGTAAGCATCAAGTAGATGAAATGGTAATATAAAAGGTCTCTAGCAAGAAAGACAGGATACTGACCTGAGATATTCCAAACTTCCTCTTCTACCTGAGATCATGAATTTCACCTTGAGTTGTTCTACAGAAGGCAAAACGTGAGTGTAAAGAGCTATAATATTTTAAAAGCTGCTGAATGATGAAATGAGTAGCTCATTTAAAGGTTTTATAGGAAGGTACTGCTTTTTTTTTGTTGGACTTAGACTACATCCTTGACTAAGAATACCTTTTTCTACTGCTGTGCATATGTCTGTGACTTTCTGAGTTATAAATATTAACTGATCATGCTAGTAAAAATTGCATTGCTTTAGGTGTTTGCAAATGTACCATTCCTCATACTTTCATAATTCTGTGTTAGGGCTGGTGTATCTTTAATGTTCTGTTAGTTTTCTTTCTTTGTGAATATATAATATAGATGCCATAGATAGATAATTGCAGATATGTGGACCCCTTTTTCATGTGTATGTGCCTATCTAGATGCCATGTTTACAACACAAGTCTCAGTAGTCTCAATTAATGTAGACTTCTTAGTAAATTCTCACTAATAAATTGTTTGAAACAGACTAGGGGAACAATTTACAGATTATTCTTTCAGCTTTGCCTTTTCAGTAGTTACAAAGAGTCTTATGAAATACGGCCCAAGATATCTTTAGGATAACAGGCTTTTCGAGAGTGCTTCTCTTGCTTTCAAGGTATACAGAGCTTTCTTAGCTCCACTGCATACGGACAGAGGTTGCAATCAACATTGCCTCTTGCAGTTCTACTGATTCTGCCTGCTGTCCTCCACCCCTGGTTAATGCCTCTCAGCATCACTGTAAATTAAAGGACAGTGGTCATTCACTAGGGCCCAGGCTGTCTCCTGAGTATGAGGGTTGGACAATCCAGCTTAACTGTCTAAGGGAGTTAACACCCTGAAGGGATCACAGAATTTTAGAAATGCTTAAGCTTCTCCCTTTTTGGGTCACACTAAATTATGCAAGAGTATAATTCCTAGAAAAAAGTATACTCCTGAAAAATCAATGTCTGGATCCAGAGTCTAAATTTAGTTTCTAGATCTAAAAGTCTGTATGCCTTTGTATTTCCTGGCTATCATGTGGGCCATAGCCTGACCTGATTTATTAAGTTGCATCTAGTCTAGGACACTGACAAAGGGTTTTGGAAACTCCTGTCCCTGAACTGTGCAGTAATTACAGTGTCAGCAAAATGCACTAATGTGTATAGACATTACACCAATGATCAGAAGACTTGGATTCTAATGTTTTTATTGCCAGTGCCAGAAAATAGGTTTCTTTAGGTGTCCTTTCCTTTTCTTTTAATTTGTTTCTTTTATTAGTTCATTACTTGAGTATTTATTTATTGAGGATATTAATGTGATTCTGTGATCCTCATCTCATGGTTGCCATAAAGCTTACAGTGATGATATTAAAGAACATATAGTTTTATAACAGGCTTTTTACAACCATACCTATAGACAAAGCTCATATATTACATAAAGAAATCAACAAGTGGGTTTGTAGACCTGAATAAATCCAGGTCAGAATTGAGTGCTTACTTGCAGAACTGTATTGTCATGTTTACTTTGCTTCTGATATCTAGATTTAGAATTCTAAGTACTTGAATAGCTAAGAATGGATGACCAGAATCAAAATAAATCCTGAGCTGCTCCTCCTCTATTGCAGTATCAATAAGCACAATGTGGTTTCAATAAACAATTGCCAAATACTGCAATTGTTTTATCATGATGAATGTGTTTAATTTGTTGGCATTTTTAATTAATATTCCATAATTTTCTTATTAAGTTCTTATTTGAAGGTTACATTCAAGTCAGCTTCATTTTTGTTCTTCTGTGGTTTCCATGGCTTCTTGTCCTTGTAGCTTTCAGATTAGCACTGCAGGCCTCAATCCAAAGAGGTTGGCTGAAGTCCACAGGAATTTACAACAAGATGTTTGTCAGTCTGATCATACCAGATTTTCTGCAGACTTTTGCAGAAGCAAAACTTTTGGTAGAGTCTGAACAGCAAGTTTATCAGAAAAACTGTTACAGGATATAGGACATATAATATCCAACCTTGAAATGACAATCCACTGTAATATTTTTTCTGCTACACAAAACTTTTACTAGAGTGTACTTTCAAAACAAATGAATTTATTTTTTGCCTCATTTTGTACGATCTTTTATGCTTACTGTAATTTATCCAAAAATTCTTACTTATTTATCATTCTACAGAGAGATTACTTTTTGAAAGGGAAGCTTATTTCTGTTCCAGGTAGGTTTTCACTCTGTATCACCCTTACCTGACCTCCTTCAGTAGCGTTTCTTCCTTCTTCCTCTGCTAGATTAGTGTGGGCTCTGAAACAATATTCTTTTCTGAAAGTGAATGTACTGTGATAGCTATTACTTATAATTCCTATTTATGATGAAGATAGGAATGAATCTGTATGAGGTTTGGATGGAAAGTAAGGGTAGGGTATTATCCTTCAAGGAATTAATTTTTTTTTTTCATTGTAGTACCTACCCCTAAGAAAATTCTTTTTTGTGGAGAGATGAGTTTTCCCAGTGCTGTCGTGCATCACAGAAATAAATCTGCTGACCATTCTCAATGCAGTGACTTCAGTTTTCAGATGCTGTATACCTTTCCAACTGTGCAGCTTCTGGGCTGGGACCTGGGCCAAGAATTTTATTGAGAATTTATGGGTAGCAAAAGATGGATTTAATGTGTACTCAGAGTCAGTTCCTTCACTTGCTACTGAAAATTCTAGATGCAGGTTTTTTACATGATGAGACTTTTTACTTCATTCCAATCCTGTGGAAAAAAAAAAATCTGTTGCATTTTCGTATTTCAAGAAGGATCTGTCTTGAAATGCATGAATTGCTGACCAGTTGTGTTATCTTAGTCAGAAATAAACTGTTTTCTTCAGTTCTCTATGATTTAAACTGGAATTATGACAAAATAGGTTGCAGATTCCATTCTATATATGAGTCTAAACCAATCTAATATATTATTTTTAAAATACATTAAGAAATTTGTCCAAGGGATATGGGACAATCGATGCTTATTTAGAAATTACGTGGTTGCTGTATAGTTAAGTGGAATTCACGGGGTTTGGAATATGTGTGCATGATTTTTTTTCTCCTTTTGTATTTAACATACAGAGAAGAAATCAGTCTATGGGAGTGACTGTTTCTGAAATCAGTTCTAAGACCTTTTTATTTCTTGATTCTGCGCACTTTCCCCCTCCCCAAAAAAAGAAACAAATAAACAAATAAACAAACAAAAATAAGTCTATTTTATGTCTTTGTACTAAGTTGGTGAATTTCTCAGAAAGCTGATATCCAGAATAGACCTTTGATATAGTATTGTCAGTAATAGCAAGTGATTTTTCAGTTAGTAATTAAAAATCACTTGCTTGTTGACGTTAAAAAATCCAAAAAGATGAATTAGCTTTAATGATATTGCTTAAAAAGAAGCAAGGAAGGGAAAGAAAAAGAATTCTAGAGGGCAAATGTTGTGTATTGGGCAGATATTTGTTCTGTTCTGGTGTTTCAGAAATGGTAGTCTGCTAAACTTAGTACATATCAGAGGCTTTTTTGAACATCAGAAAACACAACAGCATTTTAATTTAAATTGCTACTTTAACAAAAATGACAAATTTACATAATAGCAACATATTTTCAGTGATCTATGCACCTATTTTAATTGTGTTAAAAAACGTACTTGCATCTATATATTATCACATACACATTTCAACATACTGCTGAAAATTCCCACTATTATTATATGCAGACATAGCTCAGTCATTTAGTTTTCTTCAGTATTTGTGTGTTTAAATGTCCATGACAAACTGTGCAAAATAATAGCCGAACTATTTTTTATTATATCCTTTTTACCAGTCTTGGCATAAGAATGGAAGAAAAATCACTTCAGCATGTCTTGCAGCTTCTCCTCACAGGGTGAAGGCTCCATCCCCGCCACCTTGGTGGCTTCCTCTCACCTCCAGCCAGCTCGTGGCAGGGTGATAGGATGTGATCTGATGTAGGCAGCAGAGAGGGGCCAATCCCTTCCCAGGCTCTGGGGCTGTCCTGTGCCCCCCCACATGCTCAGACAATGCTGTCCCATGTGCATGGCTGGCCACTTGTTGCCCTCTGGGGCCATCCCTCAGAGCTGCTGCCTGGCCCTGCTTGCCCCAGCCTGCACCCCAGAGGGTTCTGCCTTCCTGGCAAAGACATTCCTGTTGGCAAATTTCTGTTACGCTCCCTTTGGCTAGCTAGCATGCACTCAAATATAAATACTATTCAACAAGAATTGTTTTGACTGTAAATACCACTGTCCAAGATAGTCATGTGAACAAAACTTTCCTGTCCACAGAAGGTACAGTAGGAACACGTATGAAAGTACAAGCAGGAATGAGAGATAATTAGTGGCCTAGTTATAAATTGCTTAAAAACACAGGATTGTATCAGGAATTAATTTGGTCTTGCAGGCTGTCATATCTACGTGTTCACCTGCAGCTAGAAACTGAAGGGTTCAGTGTATTAGATTTTCAGGAGACCTGCAATATAAGCAAAAGAAATCACCAGTGGTGGTTCTGTACTAATTCATCTGCAATGGAAAATGACCTCACATATCAAATAAACTATCTCTAATATTTTTCCCTCATTAAGCAACTAAAAATCAAGATATTGTCATTAACAATTATAATTATAGGAAATCTTTATCTTTTCTTTAGCTGTAGTTTCTGTAGATGTAGTTAAGTGGCTTGTGGATCTTTGGTATTATTTTAACTAAAAAACATTGCTTACGATAACAAGAAATGCTTTTGACACTGTCTTCAGTGACTTTGCAGTGTACAGTAAAATACATTGCCTGTTGTCTGGTAGTGGTTATGGAGCACCATCAGATTGACATAATTCCAGTTAAGAGACCTGTTTAAGGAAGAGCAATTTGTCCTTGAATTTTACCTAAGTTCTGCAGAAATAAAAAGCTATCTTACTCTATTTTGAAATTCCATGTAAATATATGATTGTGAACATACTTTTTGTAATCATTACATGAATAATACTACTAAAATATTGTGAATACACATAGAAATTAACTCATCTTTCCCTCTATTTTTTTTTACATTGATATCAGTTGAACCCTGGTTAAAAGTAATAAAAAATAGGCCCCTCAATTTTATTATTAATAGCCTCTCTAGCAATCACTTCTTCTTCCTCTTTCCTTCTCCCTCCCGCCAATTCTTAAGTCCTTCTTAAAAATTTTAAAATATTGTATCAAACTCTCTTTGCCTGCTATTTCTTCTCTTTTCCTTCTTAAGAGATCATCTAGTTCTGTGGGATATAAATAGAGATCTGTGTTTTACCAAGTCTTACCAGTTCCCACATCTGCTTTTTTTTTCAATTATTTCTGTCTTAAATTTTATTTTCTAAATTCAAATCCTATAGTTAATTTCTGAAAACTCTAGAAGACACAAGTAAAGGTAAGGATATTTGAGTACAATATTCTGTGAGGTATTTACGTGTCCAAAGTACCTTCCACTTTCTTTCGCACTAACTGTCTTCTAATTTAGTGCATGAAGATGGTAAAGAGGAAAGACAGAAAGAAATAAATTAATGGAACATACCCACAGTGGCAGAAGACATTATCCTTTTATTCACATTATAAACATCTCAGTGTTCATCAGAATTCTATTTACATATATAAGTACATATATATTTACATATATACCTGCTGCTTTAAGTGCAAGGTTATTCCAAAGCCTCATTGCTTGATAGTTAGAAACATTGCTGCCTACTTTGCTTATGTTATGTTTTGCATTTGTCTTACAAAAGAAATCTGCTAAGACTACCCCACTGTATTTTTTTTTTAATGTATTTTTAAACTTCTGGATCTTGTGGAATGGATGCATAGCTTTTTGCTCTCTGACTTGAGTGTAACTTGAACTAGTGGCTATCCTAGATGGATATCCTAACCATCTGATGGATGGTTTGTCTTGTGATGAGGACCAAAATAGTGACCAACACTATATATCAGTCCAGCACAAAAATTCTTTATTTACAGTGAAAATGTTTAACTTAATGGAAGGAGCAGAAATCAGAAAGCAGGAAAAAATATTAAAGACTTATTTCAACCTCTAATGTTGTATTACAAGACTACGTTGATCCGGTTCTGAGTAACTATGGTTGTTTTTCCACATTTGTCATTTTTAGGATAAACAATTCAATAAAATTAACCTGTTTCAGGTTGTTCAGTCTTTATTACAATAATTTGTCAGTTTCACAGGTTTTATTACAATAGCTTTTAAGGTGATTTTATAAAGAACAGGATAAATACAGTGTTCACAATTGAAATATCAGATCTAGTATATAATTTCTTAAACAATAACAATCAATTCAATCTGAAACGTTCAATAGATTTTATCAGAATATAAAAAACATGGCACAAGATCAAAAAACAGTTTCTGTAGTCTAAAAGACATTGCTCTACAACTTTATCAATAGTCAGATTTCTAATGAGAAGTGCCATACCTAAAAAGATGGAAAATATTTAACAGTAAGAATTCAAAGGAAGAGCAAGTTGGAAGGTTGCAGAACTACACTTCGAAAAAAATTTGGGAGTAATCTTTAAAAGCAAAGAATTTTTTTTTCAAACTTTCAGAGCTAAAATGAAAATTTCATTTAGTATCAAGTGTCCTTTAAAAACAGAATTTAATATTGGTTTTGTTTTCAAATGTAATGTTATCATCTTCATTGGAATATTTTTTTCCTTTATATAAAAAAATATACATTGGTGAGTACATTCTGTACAAAGAAGTCTAATTCCCAGATGATGGATTTACTGTGTGCTGGTTGGTGTTGCATATTCAGAGAGGGATTCAAGTGAAAATCTCACTGCAGGAAATCTTTTTTCCCTTTCCTTCTCTCTTGAGAAATGCAATGTCAAAACTGACTGCGTGAAATGATATATGGTGTGAATTGCCCTCTGAGTTGCAGAGAAGCTGAGTGCTTTGGAGACATATAACCAGATAGTAATGGAAATTAATGAAGATAGACGCAGGAAAAAAAGACAGCTGTTAACAGAAGTATTTTAAAAATGTGCCATCGTAATGAGAAATTAATAGCCTAAATGTTAAAAAAAAAAAAAGAAAAAAAGAAAAAAATCAAGTGATGCCTTAATGAATCATCTTCTTAGAACCTTACTGATCAAGAAACTATTGATGTTGGACATGGAGATGCTACATGAGTTTGTCCTATCACTCCCACTTCCACAGCAGGAAATTAAAATCTTTAGTACTTTTCTTCAGCATACTGTCAAATGTTTTACCCAGCTAGTTTAAAATGGCTTAAATAATAGATGTGGGAAATTCAGTGATAGTTTTCTGGCTGATTTATGTGGAACTTCAGCACAAATGATGAAATTCCAAGAAGTGGTCAATGGCCTGAAGGAATACCTAGAAAAGGAGCAGTGAATATAGTGTAAATGTGCCTGGTGGTGAGGCTGGTGATTATGGAGTGTACATGCTGATGCATGACCATCCAATAATGGATTTAAAAGCTGTGGAGAATACTATTGTGTTTTCAATCTGCAGTTGTTCTGATCTGATTGTGAGATATGCCTTTGCCTGAATTAAGGTGCAAACGAGACCATGTGGCAAAGCCAACAGTACAGATTTTATTCAACAGTAAATGTGAGGTAGAGAGATAGAGAGAAATAGGAAGTGGGGGAAAGGAGGGGAAAGGAAAGAGAGAGAGAAAAATTAAGCGAAGATATGACCACTATGTGGATTCCTGCTGCAACCTGCTTTCTTCACCTTTGTTCTTTCTTTACCTTGGTCATCTCAGAGGTGGGGGTGCTTGAATCTTTCTTCTGGAGGTATCACTTTTATACAGTCCAAGTCCCAGCTATCCATGGGGCCCAGATGCCATTCCATAACTTGACATGGGAAGTGTATAAGTACTTGCTTCCATGCCCACAGTTTGCCACAGTGGGAATTTTTGTTCAGGTGCTAACCAAACTTTAACTTCCATTAGCCTGGAGTTAGCTTATTCCTGCTGTGTCATCTGTGTCTGTCTCAAGTTCCTGTTGTGGTGGCTTATTTTGTGGGAAGTTCCTTCTTTGACAGTGTTTTGAGACAGTTAACTACATTCTTGTTAAGTCCTTACAGCAGTTCAGAAGGCAGCTCAGATAAAGGAATATTGGCGAAACTTGAAACCTGTCTTGAGGAGCACACACGGGCTTTTGAGATTGTGCCCTCAGCCTGCAGAATCAAGAATAACTCCCTGAATGTGTTTTTGTCAAGAAACTGCAGAATGAGAACTTCAAAGATCCACCCGCTTTTATTGATTAGATTAATTGCAGGGTAAGTTAAAAGGTTGTTTTAGATATCCAATTGTATTGGGTGGGTGTGGCAAAATTGTGGTAGCAGGGGGGTTGCAGGGATGACCTGTAAGAGGCTGCCAGACGACTCCACAGTCAGTGCCAGCCGGTTCCAAGACCGACCTGCTGCTGACCAAAGCTGAGCCTGGCAGTGGCAGTGGCAGCACCTCTGTGGTAACAGATTTAAGAAG
>VZRF01004634.1:5791-32563 GCA_013396875.1 Vireo altiloquus | reverse complement strand
GAGAGATAGAGAGAAATAGGAAGTGGGGGAAAGGAGGGGAAAGGAAAGAGAGAGAGAAAAATTAAGCGAAGATATGACCACTATGTGGATTCCTGCTGCAACCTGCTTTCTTCACCTTTGTTCTTTCTTTACCTTGGTCATCTCAGAGGTGGGGGTGCTTGAATCTTTCTTCTGGAGGTATCACTTTTATACAGTCCAAGTCCCAGCTATCCATGGGGCCCAGATGCCATTCCATAACTTGACATGGGAAGTGTATAAGTACTTGCTTCCATGCCCACAGTTTGCCACAGTGGGAATTTTTGTTCAGGTGCTAACCAAACTTTAACTTCCATTAGCCTGGAGTTAGCTTATTCCTGCTGTGTCATCTGTGTCTGTCTCAAGTTCCTGTTGTGGTGGCTTATTTTGTGGGAAGTTCCTTCTTTGACAGTGTTTTGAGACAGTTAACTACATTCTTGTTAAGTCCTTACAGCAGTTCAGAAGGCAGCTCAGATAAAGGAATATTGGCGAAACTTGAAACCTGTCTTGAGGAGCACACACGGGCTTTTGAGATTGTGCCCTCAGCCTGCAGAATCAAGAATAACTCCCTGAATGTGTTTTTGTCAAGAAACTGCAGAATGAGAACTTCAAAGATCCACCCGCTTTTATTGATTAGATTAATTGCAGGGTAAGTTAAAAGGTTGTTTTAGATATCCAATTGTATTGGGTGGGTGTGGCAAAATTGTGGTAGCAGGGGGGTTGCAGGGATGACCTGTAAGAGGCTGCCAGACGACTCCACAGTCAGTGCCAGCCGGTTCCAAGACCGACCTGCTGCTGACCAAAGCTGAGCCTGGCAGTGGCAGTGGCAGCACCTCTGTGGTAACAGATTTAAGAAGGGGGGAAAAAAACCCAACTGGGCAGTATCAGTCACAGCCAGTTGAGTGAGAATATGACAGAACCAGCCCCTGCAGACACCAAGGTCAGTGTAGGAGAGGGATGAAGTGCTTCATGCACCAGAGCTGAGATTCCCCCTTTTCGTTAACTGGACTTTGATCTGAGTTCCTTCTTTCACCAGTGTGCATTTGCTCAGATTCTTAATCTTGTTTTTCCATATCATCCCGTCATTAACCTTCTGGACATCTGAAGCACAGATTGCAGTTCATAAGTAACCCTCAGTTCTTACTTTTGTCCTTCAGATTAATTTCCCTGAATTTCCCCACATGTAGACCTGAGTACCTGGGCTGAGCCCAACTCTAATGTATACTAGGTCAAGAAGCCTGATACTTTTTTGAGGACTTTGTATATGCTATGTGAAACAAACCAATTTTTTTTCAATTTTTGTTCCCTAATCTGACATAAATTAAAGAATATTGCATGTATTAGAACAGGTATTAAAGGCATCTGCATTAAATGCATTAAATTCTGATTACTTTGAGTAAAACTGTGTTCTCTGCACATCATGTGATTCTAAGAAAGACAGCAATTTTTAATGTGGTTTGCCTGAAACCCTGCACAGGTGGCATAACAGTGGGTGATTAGGCTTGTGGTGAATTTATGACATTAAGGAGCATTATATACAAGCAGTATTGTTAATCACCTATTTCATTTGTAGCTAGCATAGCTGCTGCTAAGTCATAAAAAACTTTTTCAGGCTAACTTGGTTTTCTTCTGTCTCTGAATTTTCTCATATGAATTTCAAACCATGGCCCATTTCTGGGCCCTTAAAAAAAGTGTACATAGTTTCACAAGCTAAATGTGCCTCTGCAGTGAGCCCTCTGTGCCAAGATCCTTCAAGACTAAGTGGGGACTCCCTGGGGTCCTGGGTGGCATTTTTTTCTTCTTGTTTTCAACCACAGATAACTAATTCTATGTTTTCTTATAATGTTCTGTTGCTTTCATTTATTCAATAGTGGTAACAGCAGTACTGTTAGTAGCAAGACCAGTAAAAAATCTTTTTACTAACTTTAGGCCCCTAACACTTTGGTAATAGCACTTGGCATTAGACTTGCTCATGATACAAGGATACTTGGGTAGAGGTCACCTTACCTATGTGGCCAAAAAATGCACCTTTCTCTTTTCACCTTTCCTGCATTACTTACCATAATGAGAGAGGTTTCTCATGTTTTTAAAGAGAACGCATGGAATAGGATTATTCCGACTATTTGATATAGAAGCTGTGAAATTTCTCTGAATAGCTGCTTTCTCCCCTCATTGCCCTTGTGAGGGCCCCGGAGGTTCAGGGAAAAGGGAGTTTACTTGCCTCTGCCACCAGATTCAGCTCACGAAACATCCAAACCTGAACTAAGTCTGAGAGGAAGGGGGGAAAAGAGCAAAAGCAGTTATATGATACTGGTTTCACAGCACTGCCAAATTAATTTTTTTTAAAAAAAATCCTTCATCTTTGAAGGCTTGTCCTTTATACTGTTCATGAAAAACAGCACTCCCACTGTAAGTTAATCTAGTGTTTTGACACTGTGCTTTTATTCCAAATCTACAGGTGTAGCAACACTCGATCACAGACTGGCAATGTTCCCTCTCCATATAACAAGGTCCCTGGGTTTTAAAGTTCTAGTGACAGATCAAGTGATATGTTAATAGCAAAAAAGCTGTGATAATTGTAAGGTCCTCTTTTGTCCTTTCTATTTAAGCCCTTATAGATCTTCTGCTTATGATTAGAAAATACTTAGTATGGTATTTACTTCTCATTTTTAATCAAGGATAACTTGAACACAGATATTATCTGATAAAATTTCCAGATATTTCAACATAGTCTACATGTGATTTGTGTTTGGCATTCTTGCTTAGACACAATTCTATAATGTTTACCTGAGACCAGACTTTTGCCTTCACAACTTTTCCTCCAGACAGTGTAGAATTTTTGAGATTTGAATCCAGCTGCAGATAGCATTTGAATTTTTGGAGAAAGAGGGACAGTTATTAAACTCTGTATGTTTTCAGGGAGAATGCAAAAAGGGAGCTGGTAGTTTGCCTCTTTGAAATTCCTAATCAAGATTTGGGAGTGCACCAACAAAATGGCCAACAAATACTGGAAATTAGGAGAACTTGCTATATTGTGAAACTAATGAGACCTTATTAGAAATTGAAATAAGTTCTTGGTTACACATATACCTGTGATTACACAGCACAACCCTAAACACCTCAGCTGAGCCTGAAACTGCACTGTGCTATTTACGTGCACAGAAATCACAGACAGTCCTTGCCTTGGGGAACTGACAATCCAAAGTACATCAGGTAGAGAAACACTGATGCAGTGAGCTGAAAGACACTTCTGGGTCAGACAGAACTGGAACAGAACTTCTGTTTTCCAACTGCTTTTCTGAGCCTACAAAGGAGTCTGAAGTCTAACATGATCTATATAAGTTGCTATAAATAATAAATAAACGTAATTATAAATATAAATTCTTAAAAAGCCTTTCTATACATTGTGCTTTTCATTATTTACAGTGCCAACATCCATCTACTGCTACCACAGGCTGTTTCAGGCTTGTGAAAACACATATACTTGTTAATTGTAGTGGTCATAAATTCCTTCAAACGCTCTCCCCATTACTTCCTGAATTATTGCTCTATCATCTCTTAAAAAGTACACTTACTTCAGAGTTGTTAGGATAAGATTTGTCAGATGCTCCCTTTATTTGTGTCAAAAATCTTAATAAAGTATTTTCTCTACAGATATGTCCCCAAGGTCAAGTAGAACATTTCAAGATAAGATGAGATAAAGAAAGTGGTGGTATTCTCACCAGCAGAAATAAGTATGGCTTTTTTCCCCTCTCTTTGTGGACTTTTCAGCATTGTTTTTAAAAACATATTCATGTTAACAACTATATCTAATTTTTTTTTTCAATTCTAATACAAAACTCCCCAAATTTTCACTTTTACTTCTAAGCATAGATTGACTTTTAATTTTAAAACAAATTAAACTCTTTGTGAATTGCAGTATTCTAGACCAGCCTGATTTTAATTTGTGATTTCTACACTTTGTTTCCTACAAATGAATAGTGGCTATAACATGAAAACAATTCTTGGTTTCTCCAATCCATCTCAGAATTCCATTGTGGATTAAACTGAATTTGAACAACCTATTGAAGATAAAATAATATTCCTCTCCAAATCCCTTCTGAATTTTTTGCATGGGAAAAAGAACTTTCCAATGCTTCTGTGCCATGTCCTTGTGTAACTGATTCTCCCTTGGACTTCAAGAAAACACAGCTGAAATTTAACTCTAATGCAAATCATTGTCTTAAAGGGATAATTAACTAGAAGGATTAACAAAGAACAGAAGTAGTAGTAGTCAACAGAAACTAATCAAAAGTTATGAAGTGATTATAAGAAAGATCATACAGCATTTCCAAAAGTTAGTGAGAAGAGTTTTAGCCATACTGTAAAGAGTGCAAATGCATTTGGTAAATCATAGAATCTTGGCTCTAGTAGTCTCCTGTAGGGCTCAATTATCTACAAACATCTTGCTCTGAAAATCTTATCTACATTTGATTCAAGCATTTATGAATACTGTGGATTATATAATGAGTCATCCTAACTTCTTAATTAGATCATACTCTGACTTTTATTAGCTGTGGGGCAAAGGGTATTTCTGCCTACTCTTTGGTATGTTTTACCTGCAGGGAACAAAAGTCAGATTAAAAATCACAGGACATGCAAACTAAAAATAACTAGAAGTGATTAAGAGTTGAAGGATGTGAAACAATTTTAAATTGATTATTCAGATAAAATAACTTACTTACTTAAATTACTATCCTGCGAAGTGTTGTACCTTGATTCAGAGCCTGGAACAAGTTGAGACATACTTAAATGACTTGGGCCCTGAAGACTCTCCTTTTCCTGTTCTTTTTAAAATTTTTTCTATTCTTCTTCCCTGTAATTCTAGTGCAAGTGCTTTACAAAATGTTTTAAAAACAGATGGGTGTAGGAATAGCAAAATGAGATGCTGGATGTTGAAGAATACATGCTTATCTTCTCCTTTTGTTATTTAAAGCTACAATTATAACTACCTACAAGTGGAAGTCTGGTATAGAATAATACCAGATCATGCAATTTCTCCTTCACTTGTGTTTTTCTTTATCTTGGTCAACCTTTTCATTCCCATGGGAGTAGTGTGCTATTCGGAAATATTTTTGGTTTCAACTCCCGAAAACTGAGAGGCAATACTTGCTGGATTTTTCTTGAAATATCCTCATCTGTATCAAAAATAATAATCTAGAAAAGCTGCTCTATACCTGAGAGAAGATATTTCTTTTGGTAGGAGGTATGTACAAAAAGGAAATTAGCACCTCTGTCCTTTACTTGCAAATATGCCTATTTCTGCTATTTTCACTGAAACTTTCTGTATCAGTTGCTGAAGGAGGACTCATTCATTCAGTATTTCCTTTTTTCAATTCATTATTTTTTAAATATGAATACAAAATTTAACATAAAATAAGACTTTTTCTGATCAGAAAAGTCTTTAAATTTAAAATTAGTTTGGTGACTGCTTTTTCAAACAGGTATTCCTGATTTCTACCTGGAAAGACTTCCGAAAATTTAAATCTTTTTCTACTGTTCATGATTTTGAGCTTCTGTTTTTCTAACTTCACCAAAGTCTTCTTCATGTCTCTCCACATACATATATTTTTTTACCCATATAACACAAAAATTCATACAAAGTTTCTTCACCCTGGGCCTTCGGATAGCAAAATCATAAAGAAAGCCAGCTAATCTCTTTTAGATTAGCTATGATCTCTATGTCTGCCTTCAGAAGGCAGTGGGAAAGGATGACTCTCTTCAGCTTGAGCCATTAGAAGTTTTTAGGATTTGTCTGGACAAAAAGATTTAATTTAGTAATAAATAAAGTGTTTTGTTCTTTCTTATCTTAATGTTTTTCCATCTCAAAGGGCGAAAAGAAACTCAGAATACCCCTTGGTCAGTTTGGGTCAGTTGTTTCAGTCATGTTTCCTCCTAACCTTTGACTCTCACCCAGTTAACTGGCCTTTGGGGATGCAAGACTTTAGAGGGAAACCCTTGACGCTGCACAAGCATTGCTCAGCCACAGCAAAAACATTGGTGTGCTATCAACAGTGCTTTATCCACAAATGCAAAGCACAGCACTATGCAAGCTGCTGTGAAGAAAGTTAACTCCATCTCAGCCAGACTAAGTGCAACATGGACATTGCTCAGCCAGTTGGTGCATTGACTGTTTTAATAAAATGTTGATGAAGATGCTAGAGGTGTACCTGCAGCATGAGAAGAAAAAGACACTAGGGATCACATGTTCGCAACTGGGCTTTAGTGAAATCCAAACTATTTTTTTCTTACTTGTTTGGAAAGTTAGCCAAGTAAGGGTGATTATGTCCTGCTTACCCAAAGTAGTTTTCAGCTATGTGAAGCATTTAGTTCTGTTTCCTCTTAGCTCTTTCATTAAATTTCCATGTTGCATTAAGTTTGACGATGTATCAGTGGAAATGTTTGGTGTAGCAGGAAGTAGCTGTATATGAAAAATTAAATAACAGTAATTAAAATAACAGCCTAAAAATTAAATAACAGCCTAATTAACAATTGTTCATCTGAAAGGAATTCTACAGTGCTTCATCTAATTAGAGAGTTGAATTAATTCATTTAACTAGAAATGTTGATGCCAAGTATTAGGTTGATGATCATCAATCATGATTCCAGCATGTTCTAAATAAATAACCTTCGCCTTTTGCACAGTATGAACATGCTTCCCTAGCTCTTTTGAAATGCATTATGTGTCTTTTATATGTCTACTATGTTACAAATTTAGTCTGTAACATGTGAATTTAACTGACTGGATTCTCTTACATGACAGTCCTCCTTCCCTGATGAAAGACACGTCAGCACAAAGACAACCATCCTTTAGCTGTTTACCTTCTTTACTAGATTTTTCCTCTGTTCAACAATAATAACTGAGACCACTTTGAATAATTTCTGTGCCTGTGAAAAAAGCCTTTTTGATGAGAATGGAGAAGAATACTTCTGTATTCTGCCCTTAAGAGCAAACACTTTTCAGCAAGTTCTGCAAGAATCATCCAGATTTGGCTACCTCACTGTAACAAAAGTAGTCTGGAACAGATTTTACTGCTTCTCTTTACTGCAACCCAGAGAGTATGTGCCAGCAGCATCTGACACTCACTCAACCCAGCAAAACCTACAGACTAGTGCCTGTAGAGCAGACACTAGCAGAGACTAGCACAAACCTTCATGTTTTTCCACAGCTAGACAGCTTCTGTGCAGAATGACAGAGCTAAAAGCTGTTGTAAATATCTCTTTTGAGTCTGCAGGGCAATCGGTCTCTGAGAGGCCACAAAAACATTGGACACAAATGAAAAGCTCCTTTATTTCCCCCGAATCCACCTGCCTGAAATATCTACTTGCCTCTGCATTTCAGAAGACTGACTAATCAACAGGTTTTGCCATATCGCAGACTGAGTTTTTCACCTGTTTTCCTAAACTAGTTCCACCTGTAACAAAAAGTGTATGGTCACAGTAACAGAGAAATACTACCTGATGTTTCCCCATTTTTGCAGAGACACTTTAATGCAGAATCAGTTTCCCTTTTCCTGGACAAGGAAATATTTGCCTAATGTAGGACTTAGTTGTGTTAAGGACTTGATCAATTTCAGAAGTCTTTTCCAATCTAAATAATTCTAGGAGCGACTTCAAAAAGGAGGACACAGAGAGAATTTTCTCCGTTAATTTTATGGGCTACTGTATCTTGTTGGGATATGGCAACTAGAGTTCCCATTCTTGCTGCTGACCAGGAAGAATGGAGATTCAATGGGTATCCAAAGTAGCCTTCCCCAAAGCACCCTCTTTCTGTGCTTGTTCTCCTCTCACCAAAAAAAACCTTCTAGTAAAAACTTTAGCCTTAAGAATGACACTGTGTTTAGTAGGAAGACCTTGGAGTTCCACATTAATGAGATTTACTTAAATTAGTGCATTTTGATAAAGTATTCTTTTAAAACACTGCAGATATTCTGGTAGTTAGAGGAGAAGTGAGAGGAGTGGTGAGCCAGAGAATTCATATATCTCAATATAGGTTTTAAATACATCAAGGATCTGCACGTAACAATATGGAAAAGCAGTGACTCATCTTGAGCTCAGCATTAGGGTGAAAGGACAACTTTACTCAGCACCTGAGGCAGACAAATATCTTTTAATAACCTTTCCTATTGTTTCACAGATAGAACAGAGGTTATTAAATTAAACTGAACCACAATTAAACAATTTTTGGTTGTCAAATGTCTACTTTTATTCTAGAGCACATTTTATCTGTAGATTGCAAAGAGATAGAAAAGGAGTTGGAGTATATATTTAATTATATTACTTCATTTTAATCCACTTGCAATTTAATTTTGGAAACTGTAATTGGGTCCTGGATCCTAAAATCTCCAAAGATTCAGCTTCAGCCCCAGCCGCTGTGTCTGCACTTTGAAGCCTTTTGAAGTACTTTGGGTTGGACCAAAGCTGACAGATAAGTCAAAACTTGGCTGTGAGCAGAGGATTATTTTCTCTTTCAAACCACTGGTTCCTCCCTCAAGTTGCTGAGGGCAGTGTAAGTCCAACCTGTAGATACTTCAAAGGCTTCAAACCATAGACACCATGGTTTGGTCTGAAGCTGAAACAGACAATTTGCCAGAACCAAAAGATCATGGGGCCTCCCAGTGCTTTTTAGTGCATTTTAAAGTTGCCTAGAATTGCTATAAAATGGAAAGAAACACGTATAAGTCTTTCTCCCTTTTTCTTTTGAAATGATCTGCATTTTACAAGAACATCTGTCTACTTTCATGTCTGAGTGTAGCTCTTTCCAGTATAAAGCATGAAAAAATCTTTAGACAATCAGCTTTACAAAGCCAAATACCCAGTTCCACAGCTCACTTGGTTTTGCCAGCTTAATTAGTTTACTAATTCAAGTTTCTGAGGAAGGCAGTGTTCACTTGAAGGATGAAAGATTTTAACACAAACAAAATGAACTGAAAAACACTCTTCATGTGGAAGAAAAAAATATACAATAATTATATATTTCATAACTTCCTCTCACAATAAGTTAAAATACTGTAAAATTATTTTTGAAATTTATTTCTGTTTCCAACTCAGACATGGGATGAGGTTGATGACAGCTGGAAATTACACTAGGTCTTGAAAACGTCGCAAATTTTGGTTATTGGAGTTTCTCTTCTAAGGATTTATTTCAAAGTATTACTCCTGGTTTACGTGTTATAGATAAGATACTCTGTTTACTTCCAGCTGTGTGGATTTCCCTACACTTTACTCATATATCCTAGAAACTGATTTACATATTAGTGGACAAGTTGCATGTTTATCATGATATAAGACTTGACTTTAAAATAACTAGGTGGATATAAAAGAAAAATAAGAAAAATATGAGGCTGATCTTCTCAGTACAAAGAGTCTTCTGATTGAGCTGTTTTCTTTAGACACTTCAGCATCTTTTAAAGACAGTAGCTTTTCACCTCCATTAAACCAGTCTATAGTTACATTTTCAGCTATAGGTGAAAATCTCAGCAAGTCATTATCAATATCACAAATTATTTAGTTATGTAGTATTAGTGCAGTTATTTTGAAGACAAGGTTAACTTTTTTCTTATTAAACCTGGTTCTGGCCTTTCTTAAAGTTACTCCTTCAGGCCAGGTTAAGTCATTCATTCATGGCTGCAGGAGTGTGCTTTATTCAAGTGCTCTGTCCAAAACAGTCCCACTAATAGAGGACATACTGTTGACAGTTACCAGTAAGAACCACCTCTATTTAAAATAAAAGTGTGCAGGTGCTGTTGTTGAGACAGATGTGACAAGCACGAATCTCACCAACAATTTAAGGAAAAAAGCATTTTTAATTCTACAAACCATCTTTTATACAATTTCTTGGCATTTGTGCTACGTGTTCATTGGCTCGTAAGTTACAACCTTACAAATTATCGGTTACCTACAACTTGTATACACTCTTAAGCCAAAACAGCCTCCTGCGAGCAGGTATGCATTCCAATTTTATGTTGTTTTGGTTTCTTGCTTCTGTTGATGCTACAATTCTTATGGGTACAAACTAGTTGTGTCAAGGTCGATGTCTGTGAGGCTTGCAGACCAGTTGTCTGTTCCCACATGCAGGATCAAAGTAGGGGAGTTTGTCACCTCAGTCCCTGGAAATTTTATATCCACATTTTTGGGCAATAACTTTCAGTCCAGGAAGACTGGAAGATGAATCAGGGCCCTGATCTCAGCTGAGTAAGAATCCAGATCTTCCCTCTCTGAGAGGGTAGGTCCAAGAGGAAAACCTTCTACTCAGAAAACAGGTGTTAATGCAACAGTTCCCAGATCAGAAGGAACACCCTACTAGCCTCTGGCTCGTGCCAATATGAACTCAATTTTAGTGACAGAGGGTAAGACATAGAAGCTCATTGAGGACACCAAACAACAGCAGCAATGGTAGCCAGATCCCTCCATGTCTCATAGCAGGAACGGAGCCCTTGGTCACCCTGTGGGCAGCTTTACCTGCTTTACTGCTGTTCCAGTGGTGGCTCCTGCAAGCAGTACCAGCTCATATTGTTAGGCATAGCAAATCTGGAGTGCTGGAAGTAGCACAAATTTGTGGGAAAAAAATGTTAACTAAATCCACTAACTAGATCTTCAGTGCATTGAATTATAGTATTCTGATACCTTGATAACAAGGAAATTAAAAGTATTATTAATTTTATGTATTTTGGGGCAGGCACAATAATCGGCCAAGTACAGTTGGAAGAATGAAAAGAAAAAATTACACTCTGCATAGAAACTTAGATAAGGAATAGTCTGATTCAGACATCTGCAAATGGTAATTTAAGTCTTTTACTGTTTATTTTTTTGTATGTGTTGTAGCAAATTGTCAGCTCTGCATAATGACCTGAATGTTACAGTTTTGTTACAGTGAAGTCTTTGATTCTTGATAGTGAACAGCTTTTTGAAATATCAGCTAAATATGGCTTAGATGATAATATAAAATTTGAACACTGAAAAGGTTTCCAGACGTATCTGGAAGTCAGATGTACTGGCAAAGACTTTGCACTGGGGAGAAATGCATTGAAAGATATGACCAGAGGCAGAAATTCCACACTAAAGAGGCTTCTATCTACACACTGTATTCTCTCATTTTTGTCAGCGCCTGGGTTGAATCAGCATTCAAGAAAAAAACATATTTTTGGGCAAGGAGAGGTGTTTTCATCTCAGAACAGATACAGGAAATAATTTCTTAATAGTCTGTCATGGCATGGTTACTGGATACGCTTCACTTTTTACTAAGATGGTCTTACTTCCAGTTAGCAGACTTAAGCCATAGCAACTAGTTGGTATTGCATACAGGACTGATCAGAGCCATTTGATACAAAGTTTGTGATGAGCTTATTCTGCTTGCATGGCTTCGAAGCTCAATGAACAAACAAAAAAGGAGAATGGGAAAGTCCTCATCATTTTACTGTTGAAAAAGGCAGATGTCCCTGGTTCAGATGTGGTCCCTGTGTACTACGTTTCCTGAGGACAAGATAAATATATTTTTTCTTTTCTCTTTAGTTCTTATTAGTATTTTCCATACATAAAGCTATTAAGTGGATTTTGAAAATTACATTCCTCCAGCAGCTGGTGTGGAGAAATGGTTTCAGTAAGTGGAGAGGGCAGTGCAGAATTATGCAATGTAAAGACACAGAAATAAGGACACAGCAGCAATACTGCCACTGTGTGAGTGATGAGAGGTGAACTCTTCCCCATCTATCTATATAAAAAAAAATATAAATCTTTAAAAAATTAAAGAGAAGAAAGCTTGTACTTCTGGTACTCAAATGACTCTAGAGAAACAGATGAGGTTTGGTGAGATGAGGTTTGGTGTCTGCTTTGCTCTGCATGCAAGTTTATTTCACAGCAAACCCTGAAGTGAGCAGTAAAAGAAAATTTTAGAAAACAGAAACAAACAAAATAATGACTGTTTAACACAAGTGTTCTGAGTTTTCCTGTTCCTAGGTTGGTTTTCTGAGGAAAAAAATAGGTAGCAAAAAAGACCCAAAAATTGTCCTTACTTAAGGAAATTCTACTGATTGGGCTGAACTAGTCACCAGAGAAACCACACAGGAAAATGCTAGTATGAACTACCCCTCCAGTAGTGGGAAGAGGGCTCTCCTTCATTTCCAGGGAACCTACAAAGACTGAGAGGATAATGTAAACCAAGCTGCATTTAACTACAAATAGAATTAACAGGGTTATGCTTAGTCTGGAATTAAGATATCCGAATACAAGACCAGCATGTCTTTTGGTAGTCCATATTACTTTAGGAAACTGAAGAAGCAGGTAACAATGTTAAAAGGGTTAGAACATATATGAAGCATACTGGGCATTATTTCTGGTGTGTTGCGGCCCGCGGGATGCCAGCAGTGAGGTGCCACAACTTTCTGGAAGCATCTCCTTTTTGAGCCCCTCGGCAGCTGTCACATGCACACACACAGCCACACACACACACACCGGATTGCTGCTTATCTGTGTCGGCAGTAAAGAGCAGGGAANCAAAATGGAGGGTTCAGGGGTTTTGTAGGGGAGAGGACTAATGGAAGGACAGTAAAGGGGAGCAGAGTAGGTGGGATTAGGATACCNGCAGTAAAGAGCAGGGAAGGGCCTTCGTGTGAGTTCCCACGGGGATGTTTACGGCAGCCAGCTTTGCGGAAAGGCCCAGATGCAGAAGGCACACAAAATGGAGGGTTCAGGGGTTTTGTAGGGGAGAGGACTAATGGAAGGACAGTAAAGGGGAGCAGAGTAGGTGGGATTAGGATACCTAAACCAATGGGGAAACAGGGAAGGCAGGATTAATTGCTAGGGAGAACTAGGCTAGGGTACATGTAGGGGAAACAAGGGGAGGAGGGAGAGTGTAGAGCTGACAGACCAAGCAGACAGGGGGTGTTGCTCTATAGCAACTCACTGCCTCAGGGGAAAGGCCTTCTCTTCCCTATAACTTGCAAGGGGGTTTTGCTCTAAACTGCAGGGCAGCCCTACCAGTGTCCAGCTGGTTCGGGAGCCCTGCTCCCCTTGGTCGCCCCGGCCCTTGGCTGGGTCATGGTGCTTGGGTTTTTGGTTGCCTCCCAGCTCGTCCCCCAACTGGGCCGCCGCAACAGATGTGCACCATGCAGGTATTGATAGGATTGCAACTTTAATAAGCACTTAACAAATTAAATAGCATTTAACAGTTCAGCATGGGTGATCTGTTGGTATGTGCAAGAGCACAGACTGCAAATCTGCTCATCTGTGTCCATCCAGAAAAAGCACAAACCTTGTCTTGTCTTGTCCCAGTGCTGCAGGATGGTTGGGAAGCATCAGTCCTTTGCTGACATGGGAGACTGATTGTGTCTTTCTCATCATCAAGGCCTTAGCATTACTGAGACCAAAGCTGTAAAGACAGCGAAACATGATGTGGAGTTTTGCTGAAACTACAATTCTCAGCAGAACTGAGGTGAAACTATAGCTAAACTCTCCAGTCAGAGACCTCAATATTTACAGATATCAGATTAGAAGAGTATTTCATGGAGTGTTACAGATATTCTAGGAGAGCTCCATCAAGGACAGATGACTTCTGGGTTAGTAAATAATGACTTCATTTGAACATGAATCTTAAGTAACAGCAGTAAAACATTTGAGTCAGTTTGAGTTCCCTTATTTGGCCCTGTGGTTCTTTGCCTTCCTTGACCAAACTGTCTGCTAGGCCTAATGCATGAGGTGTCTGTCTTTGCAGCAGACAGTCATGCTTTGAGCTGCGTTTGTGGCTGATGTTTTATTTCTAGGCAGACATTCAGATGACTGGCACTTTCTGAATACCAGAGAGAGGAATTCTTTCCTTTCCACAACACGTTACTGCTCATGCTGCTCATCCATCCTGCCTTTTGATGTCCATCATCATTGCTGCTAGCAGTGGTTGCAGAGCACAGTCCTTAAAGTCTGTCCATATTAGTATGGCTGTTGGCAGAGGTGGACAGAACGCTCCTTTGAAATGTGTACAATACTCCTTAGCCCACTGACTCATACACATCTGGTGGTGGGAGGAGGGTTGAAATCTATAAGAGAAATTCATTTCCAAGAGAAACTACTGATTACCATCAAGTACGTTAGATATATTCAGGCAACACAATTATCTTGATAAATCTTATACTACATTTTTGCAGTGTGATACTATAGGCCTTCTGAATACTGTTGTCACATCCTGACAACTAAATTACCTGAAGTACAGTATTAATAGCAGTCATGACATTCAAAAGCCACAAGCTGACAGTTCTTTCAGTTGTACCTCAGTAATTTGCTAGGTTTGAAATGCTAGAAATGAAAAATCTGAGTACGGCTGGCTCCAGCCAGTAGCACATTGCTTAACCTCACTTGTTTTACCTTCAATGCCTGCCACTATTGCTGAGGATTCTTGCATGGAGAAATGAAATGCAGTTAACCCTTTTTTGACTTGAAACAATCCTGTATTTTCTTTTTTGCCTTAATTTTATTCACAATGAAATAAGTTGTAAAGTCAGTATTGCTTTCTTTTTTCTCACTTAATAAGATACTCCTAATAACAGCATTTGGTTGTGAGAAGAAATAATGTCTTTTGTGAATAAAATTGGTTTTCCCTGGGTGAAATTTACTCTGTCCTGGCTGACAGCAATGGGAATACTACCTGACCACTTGGGCATGAACTCTGCCATGGAAGCTCTGACCTAAGGGTAGGTTGCTGAAATTCTACTGTCCATTCTACCCTGACAGCTGATGACCCATGCTGTCTCTGGCCAGCACAAGGCTATCCTGAGTCAAGGGTAAGTTGATTCAGATAGCTGTTCTGGACCAACAATTGTCTTGTCTGGAGTGTTATTTCAGTGTCACAGAGTTGCCAGTACCAGCAGCAGCAAAGAGGCATGCTCTCATAAAAATGGTAATTGAAGTTATTTATTCTCCAGGGAAAAGTCCACTGGCCATTTCTTTGAAAAGTTTTGATCAGCTGGTGAGACTTTGCAAGTTATATTACCATGGAGTTATTTCAAAAGAAAAAAAAGTTATGGATACTTCAACCTTAAGAGAAGGGATTAGCTTTCTGCTAAATGGAATTATTCTCTCATATCCATAATTGTTTTCCCCATAGATGACTTTTTGCTGCCTTTTATCACACAGCTCTAGATAAATTTGCATAAAGTGATGGCAAAGATCTAATCCAGAAATACCAGCCTATGGCCACTTTTATTATTCTGTTCTGGAGACTAATGCTATAGAAATTGGGATCATTTTATTGGGTGGTATCAAGAAAATTTCTTGTATGTTCTTTATGCAGTGAGGAACAGGGTCACTACTTACTGCAATTCATCTGCTAGGTTTTGTCAAGTGTAATTGCTTACACTTGCAGTAATTTCTTCATGACAAAGGAAAAAGAGCATGAAATGTAAAAGAATTTGACATAAATATGAGTGCAGCTAATATACTTAAGTTTTGACGTTAGCTATATCAATACATTCCTCTGACTAGTCAGGGCCTAGAAATATTAGAAAGAAATCCTGAAATTTCTGCAGTTGCAGGTTACCTGTTTTATAATTAATCCAGGCATACAACAGCTACAAGTTGGCTTTGCTTTGCTTTGACATTATAGCATATTATTAGGTATTACTTTCTCTAAAAGGAAGCCTTTTTCACTCTTCTCCATCTTTCTCCTATTTTTCTGTCTTCAGACACTGAGTTATGTTGAACAACTTCCAAAACATTCCCCCCCGCTTCTTCATTAGATCTTGTCATAGCCATGAGAGAGATTTTGATTTTCTAATAGACACATTTTTCTCATGACTGAGATTGTACACGTGTGCATGAGAAATGCCTCAATTGCTTTCCCCATCTATCAACGGTTCCCCTGATTTGTGGCTGCATCACCATTTTGAGTAGAGCTGGAAGCATTAGATGTTTAGGCATCCTGTATCACAGTGATGATACACTGCAATGGGGAATATAATTCATATAGTGTTACATTCTTCTTTATTATTAGGTTTCACTCCTAATGTTATGGGTATTCATTTGAACATTCCCTCATTGTTAAACAGGGCTCTAAGCTAGAGTATGTCATTGAATTTTTTATTTTTCTGCTAGATTTTTCACTTTCTGCTGAGAGCAGCACGAATTCCTGTTACCCCAAGAACTAAGATTTGCACAGAGCATGATGATTTTTTTTTGTGCTACAATGTACACTGTGATTTATAGGTCTATAATGCTAAAGACATTTGTATTTCCTATCACAGGTGATGGGAACTGAAGTATAGTCAGTGTGAGAACTGACTCCACTCTTCAGTATGTGCATTTCTGTTAGATTTTTGGAGATCTGTAGACATCCACCAATTTTTAGTGCCAGTTCTCTCTAGGTAGACCTATAAACACTTGCCTGCCTTGACTTTCCCACTTCTTGAATAATATTTTCAGCATATGCTGGTATCTATTTGCAGAAGATAAAAAATGAGAGAGGAACATATGTCAGCTACAGTTATTTACTGTTCTTAGTGTTTTAATCAGAAATGTGTATTTAAATGCTACAGATGCCCTCTCTTCTGGTCAACACATCAGTAGGCTTTTGGCCCCAGCTAGGAGCAGGACTGGCATCAAAATTCCCCGTGGAACTTGGGGAATAAGTTTTCTTTAGTCATCTTAATAACTCCAGATTTAATTTATGTCAATGAAAGGGATTTAGAATAGAATTCTTCTGCTGCTGTTAGACTATTGGCAACTATGACTCTGCTCCTGTCTTGGCACCTTCCACATGTGATTAGCAGAGTCCCTGCACAATATCTCAGATATTTTCACTGAGCAGTGACACAAATGAGAAAGAATTAACATCTTACTGCTTACTTCTCCATTCTGTTAGCACACAGATTTTACCATTCTCCATTAAACAGTAGCTTGGAAATTTATTTTTCTTTTGCTTTGATTGCTTTGATGCCTGAAGTGGCCACCTACAAACAGAGACTAGACAGAATATAAGGGAAATAAGAAAATAAGGGAATAAAGGTAGGTATTTATTTGAAGGGCCTTCAGAGGTACACCCTGGGGAGTCCAGAGGCTACTGCCAGGATGGATCCTAAAGTGGATGACAGGTCACAAGTTCTTCACACTTTTGTAAGTTTGGCTCATTTGCACATCAGGGTTAATTCTCCAATTAAAGCTTCAGTTAATGATGTCATTTCCCCAAGCTTTCCCCCCTTCCCAAGATGTTGGTTTACACCTTTTGGCCCTAGGACGGTCTGAGTGTCCTAGGAAAGCAGGCCTAGAGAGGCCTTGTTGGGTCTACTTAGCATGAAAGAAAGTAGCTGAAGTTAACAGGCTACAAAAAACTTCAGAGTTACACACTAGGCAGTACAGGATTTGAAAAACGTAAAAATGAAAATCCAAGGCATCAGCTTCACAGTATATCTGAGAAGACAAAATTAATGAAAGAGGGAAACAAAAGTAATGCATTCATTAAATGACCTTGCTCTTTTCTGTTTCTCAAGTGCTGCACTGAATGAAGGGAATCATACAAATTTAAAAGTCATTTTATTGAGTCAGGGATGCCTCATCCAACTGCTTGAATGTGAGCTAAAAAGCCCATTTTCTGTGTCACTTCTGTTCCATCTCAGATGAGTCTTTCAGTGAGTTTAATGAAAGCTTTGCTTTCAGTAGATGTGCATTATACTGGCTTTATTTTTCTCCTTATTTCACCAGCACTCACCCACACACACTTCTTTTATTGTCAGAAAGATGAAGAAAAAGTACTCCTGATAAAACACAGACTTGTTGGAATTGAGTATGTTATGATTAGAGTAGAACAGTAGTCAGAATAAAGTAAACAGATATGGTATAGAAGGCTTATGCTCTGCTCTGTTACTAGAGGAGAGCATCATAGTGAAAACAGTGCCTCTCAGGCTGGGGAACATATAAAGAAATTTGTTACTTCTCATCAGTGGGAATTATGTTTGACTGATGCTTACAGTGTCTTTAAGCAAGTCTCAGGCTGTGTGCTCCTAAGAACATAAAGGGAAGTGTTGGGGTACCCCCCGCGGGATGGGCCCTGGGTGGGAAGCATGGGTTACACGGGGTTCCCCAGACCCCTGCCCTCTGGTCACGTGTCCCCAAGCTCTGTACCCTATTGGCTGTCCCTGTCCTCCTGCCCGGGGAACTCTGGGAGTTGGCCCCAGCCATGAGGGGCTGGGAGAAATAAAGTAAATCTATGAACATCCATCAAAAATATCATCTTCTGATTCTTCCCACGGGCAAAGCTGTCTACCAGAGAAGGTTGCAGGCTCCCCACTGCAACAGGGAAGGGTACGTGACCTTCAAATTTGTAAGCGACTGCTGTAGAAACAGGGAGAACAGTTTTTACTCTGTGTGCATAAGACAAGAATGAGTGGGTTTAAATTAGAGCAACAAAGGCACAGGCTACGTATCAAGAAAAAGATTAATTCCAATATGGACGGTTGATACATCTGATACATTGATACGTCAAGTCTCTGAAATCTGTATCACAGAATGTCTTTATGGAAATTTTAGATGAATATTGGAACTTAAGGTCCCTTCCAAGGCAAGCAACTCTATGATTCTGGGAAGGTCAGACAGAAACGTTAAAATTCTATTTGTCCCAAGTGAGAAAGCTGAAGATTGAAAGACATCTTATAGTCCTTTCCAGTTCTGTGATTCCAGCATTTTGGCTACAGTCTTACTGGGCTTAGTCAACTGTTGATGGTTTGAAATATAGAAAGACTGAGAGAGACACCAGTATTCATTTTTGTGGCACTTTCTAAACGTACACTGAAAAATTGCAGAGAAAGCTAAGTGAAAGCATACATTTTGGTCACATTATATCTAGAAACATTTTCAGAAATAGAAGTATGATTTTTTGTATGAAAACACTAAAGAATCAGATTTTTGGTATTAAGTTAATTTATGTCGTAAAACAAGTACTGTACAATCTTGGAAATTTCATGCAGGTACCGATTCTTTTAATCTATACTTAAAGTACTGTAATTTTTCTTTAGTATCCCATGTGTTTTCTATAGTGCTTTTGCATCTAATGAAATATAATTATAGTATTCTAGTTTATCTGGGTGTTGAGGTTTTTTTACATTGTGTAATACCTTTACAAAGAGGACTTACAAGAAAATGCCCTGGCTTTTCTTATGGTGATGATTTAAAGAACTGATCTTTTAAAAACTAGGGAGTAAATGACACTTGTGCATCATTTACTCTTACAAAAATGTCAGTAGAGTCACTTTCTGGGAAACATATATTGCTGGTAAGTATCTCAAATATGAACAGCCTCTGATTTCTCTGCTGTGCTTTCATTAGTTGTATACTGATTAAATGGAAATATTCTTATGTATTTTATTTTATGCATTTTGTGTATGTTATTTGCTGTCTTTTTGGCCTGATGACCAATATGTATCTAGGTTTCTTCTTAATGAACATGATAATATTTTTTGAAAAAGGCTTAGCAGCTTTCTCTATAATGTTTTGATCTTCTCAAAAAACTCATAGAATTATTTTCTTCTCAAATTAATCTTTTTACTCCTTTGAAATTTCCAATGAAGTGGAAGTTTTTAAGTCATGATCTGATCAGGAAAGCTGGAGAGGGCTCTTTTCCCCCCATTCATCCCACTATACAATCACGTGCTGTGCCACCAGCAGCTCTCACTCCTGGCTGGAGCTTAGAGCTCACCACCTCTCAATTCCTCCAAAACCACCTAATGACCTGTCTCATCCGTGTCATGCAGCAGCACTGCAAAGTACAGGATGTAAGCCTTGCCGTGACTTCCCACATCCTCTGTTATGTCAGGCTGTGTCTGCCCCTCCTGTATTGCAAAAAGTTCTAAGCCCAGCAGAAACACAGCTCCAAAATTCTCTCTTTCCTTGCTTCCAAATCAAAAGCTGAATTCCTTCTTAAGCCCAAAAGCTTTTATTAAGACCTGAGCATTTCCTGCCTTAAGAGGCGCAGCTTTATATAAAAGGCTGAGAAAGAGACATGAAGATGCAAAAAACCTGCCTATAATATTAAAGAAATTTGATTAGCCTTTTCCTGGTTGTACACAAATAAGGAGTCATTCTCATTTAGTATAGTGCATAATTCAGGTTTCATTTCCTTATAGGTGTGTAGCACTCAAGGAATAAGTTAAGAATCATATGGTAAAATGTGATTCTGGCTATCCATTCAGTCCTACCTTGACTGACATTTACTTTAATGTTGTTTCATAATCAAGATACTAAATTTCAATACTATTATCTACCTTTTTTTCAACCACTGTCAGTCCTGCTCATAGTATCAAACATAAAAAGGTAAAGGTATTTATCCAGAGTTTTAAAATAAATATTCCAGTTATATTTTCATGGAATGAAGATATTGCATATACTCCGATCAAATTATTGGCAGTCTACCCCAGACAAATGTCACCATAGAGCCATCTGGTGCATTTTTCCTGCAACTTCACTGAAAAAGTACCGATTCTACTCAAAAATCAAGATGACATTACAAAATAAAAATAAAAATTAAGCTAATTCTTCATAGCAATGAATAGCATAGAAAACAGCTATTTCTTCTTGTTGTGGTTAGACAATGAAAAAAAGGGCAAAATTATTTACTGTCTTTTATATTAAGAATCCTTCATCCAAAAGGTCTGACCTGTGATTCTTCCCAGACATTTCTCAGCTCTTTCACCATGGGCTATTCTTGACTTCAATTCAGCTAGTACTACACATTTGTGAAAATTCATGGCCCAGGAAGTGTGTGATTTAGGTGGTGATGGTTTTGATTTTTGGGTTTGGTTTCTTCTGTAATAGAGCACCTGGTGATGAGTGGGAGGGCTCTTGTGTTGGGAACGCTGGGGAAGACAATATGAGTTTACAGATTAATACAGTGTCGTGGCATCAATGTCAGCAATTCTTTTTTCTTATTTGTTTCTCTTCTGGATTGTAAATCTACAGGGGTGTGAGATTCAGATAACTTATAAATCACACAAGTTGTGCAGGTGATCCATGCAGTCATTGCAAACACAGCGTCATTTGTGATATTTCCCTAAATGCACAGAGAGAACATCATCAGAAAAGACTGACAAAAATATGCATGCTAGAGAAGACCGTCTGTCAGGGAGAAGCAGAAAGAAAGGTTTTTGTATCATTAATGATGGGGTTTATTTAAGGATCTGGTTTCAGTGTAAAATTAGGGAGAGAGTATGTTTCTTCTAACACACTCAAATATCAGCTCTGGACAATTTTGTTACTGTAACAAAAGAAGGGATGTTTCCCTTTGGTCTAATTGAAGTCAGCTGCTGCAATGCTCAGTTTTAGGAAGTTCATGCCTTTCAGTACAAACCTCTTTTGCCATCTGCTGAAAATACTAAAGATCAGTCATCTGCAGTTTATTTTCGGATAGGTCATGTTAGGCAAATAGGCTGACGCTTCTTGTGTGCCAAGGATTGAATGTTTTGCAAAAATAGGACGGGAGAATGGGAAGAGTATACCAAAATAATGCAGTGATCAATTTTTGAGTACTGTGCAATGAAACAGAACCATTTGGGCAATGCCTTGCACTAGCAGCTCTGAGGCAGCTAGCATGATGTATCCAGATTTCAGGTTTTTGTACATTTATTCTGACATTGCCTGAAGGATGTCACTTCTCTGGAACAGCATGGAAATGCAAATGATGTCACATCATTCACCTTTTCTTTAATTTTTAACAAAGGCTGGAACATTAATAATATGTTATTGTTTCCACTTACACTGTACATCTCTAGCCTTTCAAAGGTGCATATAAACTCAGCTAAAGATTACATTTCATAACCGTCTCAGGGACAGGTGATGAAATAGCAATTTGGCAACTGAAACAGTGGCTAACACATTTATCACTTTAAAATTCCAGGATTTTCCAAAACTGAAAACTATTTCTGTGTTAGTTCCTCAAATGCTCTCAGTCTCAGAGCTTTCTAAAATCACAGTTTAGAAAAGTGAGTAGAAAAATTTACATGCCTGCAATAGAAATTTTCAAATGCACAGTTTTCAGAGGAAGACCATTTATTTTTATCGATCAGGGTTTTTCGCATTTTATTTAAGTTTGGATGCTCAAAATCACAGAATCACTGAATCATTAGGGTGGGAAGGGACCCCTGGACTTCACCCAGACTGCCCACCTTGCCAAAGCAGGGTCACCTAGAGAAGGTGACACAGGAACATGTCTGGGTGGGTTTTGAATGCCTCTGGAGAGGGAGACTCTGCAGCCTCCCCAGGCAGCCTATTCCAGTGCTCTGCCATCCTCAGTGTGAAGAAGTTCTTGTTGAGGTGAAACTTCCTGTGTTTTAGTTTTGGGCCATTGCTCCACTTTCTATCTTTGGGCAGCACTGAAAAGAGTCTGGCCCCATCCTTCTGAAAGCCTCCTTTGAGCTATTTCTATGTATTGATGAGATCCTCTCTCAGGCCTCTCCAGATTAAACAGGCCCAGCTCCCACAGTCTCTCCTCATAAGGGAGATACTCCAGACCCCTGATCATCCTTGTGGCTCTCCACTGGACCCTCTCCAGTAGCTCCTTGTCTCTCTTGTGCTGAGGAGCCCAGAACTGGACACAGCACTCCAGATGTGGCCTCACTAGGGCCGAGTAGAGGGGGAGGATCACCTCCCGACCTGCTGGGCACACTCTTCCCAAAGCAGCCCAGGATGACATTGGCCCTCCTGGCCACAGNCCCTTCCTCCAGGTTGTTGATAAATGAGTAAGATTGGTCCCAATATTGATCCCTGGAGATCACCACTGACTGCAGACCTCCTGCTGGACTCTGCTCCACTGATGATGACCCTCTGAGCTCTGCCTTCAGCCAGTTCTTGATCCACCTCACTGTCCATTCCTCTAACCCACATTTTGTGAGCTTACCTGTGAGGATGTTAGGGGAGACAATGTCAAAAGCCTTGCTGAAGCTGAGGTAGACAGCATCCACTGCTCTCCCCTTGTCAACCTATCCTCCATGCCATCATAGAAGCCTGTGAGATTGGCCCAGGCCTGATTTGCCCTTGGTGAATCCATCCTGACCATTCTTGATAACCTTGTCCTTACACACTTGGTGATGACCTCCAGATTGATCTGTTCCATTATCTTTCCAGGGATGGAGGTGAGGCTGACTGGCCAATTGTTTCCTGGGTCCTCCTTGTTGCCCTTTTTGAAGACAGGAGTGAAACTGGCTTTTCTCCAGTCATTAGGCACTTCTCCTTTTCTCTCTGATTTTTCGAAGATGATGGAAAGCAGCAGAGCAACAACACCTGCCAGCTCCCTCAGCACCTGTGTCTGCATCCCACCAGAGCCCATGGATTTATGGATGTTTAGTCTGCCTAGCTGATCTCTAACCAAACCCTTGACAGCCAAGGGGAAATTTTCCTTTCTCCAGCTTTCCTCTCTTACCTCTAAGGTCTGGGATTCCTGAAGTATGGCATCAGCAGTGAAGTCTGAGGCAGAGAAGGTATTCAGTAATTCCACCTTCTCGTGTCTTCCATCATCAGGATACCACTCTGATTCAACAGCAGCCCCATATTTTCCCTAATCTTCTTTTAGCTGCAGGTGTACTTGTTGTCCTTAATATCCCTTGCCAGACTCAATTCCAAGTGGGCCTTGGTCTTCCTTATCACATCCCTGCATACTCAGATGATGTTCCTGCAGTCCTTTCATAGGGCAAATGGGCCTGTCCCTTTTGCCACATCCTATAAATTTCTTTCTTCCATTCAAGATTTATTAGAATCTCCCTGCTCTCCCATACTGTCTCCTGTCCCCTTTCTTGATCATGGGGATACACTGGTCTTGAGTTAGGAGAAAGTGATGCGTGAATATTGACCAGCTCTCTTGCACTCTCTTCTCATCTAGAGCCCTATCCCATGGGATTCCTCTAAGTAAGTCTTTGAACAGGGCTAGGTTAGCTCTCTGGAAGGTCAGGGATCTAATCCTGCTTACTGCTTTGCTTCTTCCATGCAGGATCCTTAGTTCCACCATCTCGTGGTCACTGCAGGCAAGGCTGTCTCCAGTGTTCATGTCTTCAACCAGTCCCTCCTGGTTTGCCAGGACAAGGTCCAGCAATACACCTTTCCTCTTTGGCTCCTGCACCACCTTCATCAAAAACTGTCTTCACTAATCTGCAGAACTTCCTGGACTGTGTCTGCTGAGCTGTGTTGTCCCAAAAACAATTGCCAGGGTGATTGAAGTACTCCAGAACAAGGGCCCATGATCTCAAGGCTACTTCTGAGGCACAGAAAGCCTCATCAACTTCCTTGTCCTGATCAGGCGGCCTGTAGTAAACACCCACAATGGTGTCACCCATTTTATCCTGTCCCTTAATTCTTACCCATAAGCTCTCAACTCATTGCTGTCCCTGGGCAGAGCTTGATGCTCTTTCACATAAAGACCACCTCCACCACCTCACCTCGCTGACCTGGCCTTTCTAAAATGTGCACAGGAATCCATTATAACATTCCAGTGGTGAGCTATCCTGCCATGTCTCTGTAATTGCAGTGAGATCATGGCTCTGTGCCTGCACAGAGATTTCCAGTTCTTGTTTATTCCCCATGCTCTGTGCATTTGTGTACAGACACTTCAGGGATGCAGTCGAGCATCCAGGTTCCCTAGAAGTGGGGTAAGAGAGTTCCCCATAGCCATACACCCCCTTGATGTGGTTAGCCCTAGGACTCTCATCTTGAGGCAGCCAACATTGCCCTGACTGGCATGGCCCACTCCCAGGAGGAAGCAATGGCATGAGCATTACCCCTTTGGACCCACCAAGTCCTTCAATTTAAAACCCATTTCACTAAATTGGCCAGTCAGTCATTGCTTTTGAAAATCCAGTTTCTTGTGTAGAAAACTATCTTGAAGCATGGTAGCTTGAAATAATCAGAAGGCTCTAAGTAACCTGGGAAGTTAACTCTCATTTCAAAATTACTCCAGGCACTTTAGATAGAAGAATTCACTACTGGAGCTAAAGGTCTGAGTGTGACACTACTGGAACTAAAGGTCTATAGCTAAAGCCTGTGCCTCCTAAATTGCTTTTCAGAGTTGGTAATAGTTACAGAAGTTACATAAGTATAAAAGTGGAGTTTTTACTTCCAGATTTAAATTACTTTTCTATTTAAGTGCCCTAAGTGTTGTTTTTGTTATTCCTCCTCAGTACCAGAGAGAGAGATGCTGACCTCCTGGAGCAGGTTGAGCAGAGGGCTACAAAATTGATTAGGGACAGGAGCATTTCTCATATGAGAAAAGGCTGAGAGATCTGGGTCTATCTAGCCTGGAGACAGGAACACTAAAAGAGGACCTCATCTATGTCTATCCGTATCTGAATGGAGGATGTCAAGAGGGTGTTTCCAGGCTCTTCATGGTGGTGCCCAGGAATGGAACAAGAGGCAACAGGCAGAAACTGAGGCACAAGAAGCTCCCCCTTAGCATGAGGAAGAACTTCTTTATTGTGTGGAAGACTGTCAGAGACTTGAGTACAGAAACAGATTACCCAGAGAGTTTGGGAAGTCTCCCTCACTGAAATATTCAAAAGCCATTTCTGAGTACCTTGCACTAGGGGACCCTGCTTGAGCCGGGATGTTGGACTAGATGACTGGCACTGGTCCCTTCAAAACCTTACTCATTCTGTGATTCTGTGATTATTATTGCTGCTGTTACTATTATTTTCTTGTTTTACCACTTTTCTCCTTTGAAAATTTTCATATAGCTTAAAAACTCATGAATTAAAAGACATTGAAGAACCCGTAACAGACTACAGAGGAGGTTGTAGCAACACATGGGTAAGGTTCAGCCTGATTCATGTTGGCATTTATTTTTTAAACAAGTTTATTATTTGTGTCACATTAGCAAACATAAAATGTGTAGTGTTATTATCCATGAAACTGATGCAGTGTGAACAGCAGGAGAGAACACATTCTCACAGCCACCTGCCAATGCCCCTCAGTGCTGAGCTGGGCCCCTGCCAGGAGGGGAGGACAGGTGACCAATTAATTTATGATCACTTATGACATGGGCCATTCATGTGAGCTGTAAAATCCCCTGTGGCCATCTTACTGGGTAAATAACGTGTGACAGCTGTGGAATGCTATTCCTCATACCTAGTTCTCTTTGCATTCTGAAAAGGAGCAAGCAGATGACTAGAGAAAGTGCAGAGGAGAAGCGTAGTTAGGACCCCTGCCCAGCTTCATATAGGCATACAATTTGCAAAGGCTTTACTCAGTCTTTGCAAAGGACAGGAAGACCAGAGCAATACCAATAAATCATTTTGATATTGAGCATTGAAAATTTTAAAATAATTTTACTTATTGACATGAGATAATTTTGATCACTGCCATGCTGGACTAAATTTTAATTATCAGCCTCCTGAAGAAAGGCTAACTAATCTTAAGGTATATGCAAGAAGAGACAGTATTCGTGTACATTGCCAAATGGGCTTCCTTTTCTCCCCCCTCTTTTAAATGAGCTGTTTGAGAGTTCACAGAATTATTACATTTCTTGTTCTCATTTTTTTTGTGGAAGCAGAAATGCAAACTAGTGGTATGCTATACCTTTTTGTAGATTAACCCCTTGGGGAGAAGAAGCATAAGTACAGAAGGAAAGTTTAAGAAATGAAATCTTGATGGTGAGCTACTGAACTAGAAAAATTGTTCCCACCTTGTTTGACTCTTCTACTTGCCCATCCTTATCCAAGCTTATTTTAGGGTAAGGTTTATCCCTTCCCTTCCCTTCCCTTCCCTTCCCTT
>VZRF01004630.1:31836-45054 GCA_013396875.1 Vireo altiloquus | reverse complement strand
GGAAGCAATAAAAATAATTCTCATTGGTTAGAGAACCAAATACATGCAGAATTTACTTTGAAGCAGGAATAAAACTGTGTTATGGCTGGTGGATCAACAAGACCTATTTGCCAGTGACTTACACCAAGCACAGGCACCTGAATAAGTGTCCTTTAATAAGCTAACTTTCTTGAAGTATGCTTTCAAAGGAATATTAAAACTACCTTTTTACACTTAGAGACAATGCTGTAATGAGGAAAAGTAGTGGCTTCAGTAGTCCCATGGGCAAAGACAAAACGGGAACTGAATGAGTGAAGCTGAAAGTTTAAATAAATCCAAGCGAAGCATTTAAAAAGTGCAATCACACTGTTAGCTTCCATCCTGCCACTAATTAATTGAGATTTTTCCTGCAATCCATGTATAGTATGCATCATCCTTGAATAAATGAAGAAATGCATATGGAATGCTATCTGCTCAAAATTGATACAATAAAGAAACTGTGTACCCCAAGGATATCTTTTATTTAAAAAAAAAAAAGTGGTAATTGCTCTGCTAACAGTTTTGAAGACAGTTTTCAGTTGGCTTATTTAGTCCTATCAAGAAAGAAATGTGAGAGAGATATGAACCATGTTTTGTGAGCATATGAAAAAGCAGTTGTTAAATTCATTCCAAGATTGAATCATTATGCATTAAGGATTCCCTATAGTAGAACAGAAACATACTTCAGTGTTTTCATTTTTCAAAAAATTACATTCAAAATATGTTGTTTTACCACCTTCTGTGTGTATACTTGCATACATATATATACTTGCATATATCTTTTTTAATTTTTTTTTTTAAATTTTGTATTAAATCTTTATGAATTGTCAATTCCAAGAACAGTTAGTAAACATGATTTCAGTGTGTGCTGAGGGAATTTTATGGAACAAAAAATCATGCTGGAGGATCTACAGTTTTCACAAGCAATCTAGAGATTTGTGAAAGATCTGATGAAGTAAATCATTATTTAATCTTGCTTATCATAAGGCTTTTGCTCACGAGACATGCAAGCAACCTCAGCATACTAATACATGCTAGCTTAATGGGCTTAGTTCTTAAAATGGAGTGGACAGATGCGTAGTAATTATGAAAATTAAACAAGTATTACAAAATTGAATAACTTAAAGTTGTCTAAAATCCATGCATGGCCTTTTATATTTTGATTATGCTTAACAAATTTTAAAGTAAATGAAGACATTTATAGGCTGCTACAAGTCATGTATCATGACATGAGTGCATGCTACATTGATTATGCATTTAGAAGTTACCTGATGAGAACTGTTTACACTCTCAACAGCGGAAAAACAAAGTGCAGTTGATTGATGGGCTTCATTTAGAGTTATCTGGGACAGTCACAGAACTGTAGTGTGTAGTAGATAATTGCTTTTGCCTGCAAGTCAAGAAATTTATATAGGAAAGGTAAAGCTCTAAAAAAAGTTAGTGTAAAAGTAACATACCTGCATATGCACTTTTCCAGAGCTGATTGAACTTTCTAGCAGTGGAAGAGGGCTACAGTGTTCTTGAGACCTGAAGCAGCATGTTTTGAGATAGCTTGAGTGTCTCTGAAAAATTGAAACGTAGATTAAGACCGTAAAAATTACTCACTATAAAAATCAAGATTCAGAAAGACAGTAGCAAAGAGTGATCAGTGTTGCTGATTCTCATCATACCAATGGCTCCTCTTTCATCTGGAGTGTAAGTTAAGGACACACCTGAAGAAGAGAAGACCCTCTGAGGGAAGAGGAGGAGGGTGTGGTTTTCTTTCTGAGCAGAGAATCACAGTTTGAACTGGTTTCAGAATGGACACAGACAGGGATGAAAAGCCAACATGTATGGAGTTAGGAATATGTGGCTCTGTTGGAGACTTAGGGACTGATGAAGAGAACAGGGAACATACAGATAAGCATGAGAGGTGACAGAAAGAAGAACAGTGTGGGAATTGGAGGGTCTCTTCTAAACATGTTGAAACCATTGGAGATATTAAACCACCTGGGTGAAACTATTAGCTGTGGAGTGTTCCTCCAGGCAACCTTAACTTTGTAACTACGGACAGCAGTCTCAGTATGCTAAATAAATCCATACAGTTAAAAAAACCAAAAAAGATAACAAGAAAGAAAAGAAAAAACCCCAAACACTGAGTTTCTGTGTTGCAGTGGGTGGATGGTAGGTGCTGCAACCTTCCAGAAGCGTCTCCACAAGGAAGCTGCTTGGTGGTGCCAACACACAACACACTCACACACTGGATAGCTGAGGAGTCGATGACAAAGAGGCAGGAAGGGTCTTTGTGTAGAATTCCACGGGAGAGGTTTATTCCAGCCACGCACGTGAAGGGGTCCAGGGACGAAGACGAATAACATGGCAAGGTCTAGGTTTATATACTGGGTGAGTAGGGGTGTAGAGAGAGTATCAGGGACCAATGATATGAGGACACAAGGGCAGTACAAAGGCAGGGCTAGGGTATAGGAACCAATAGGGAAATAGTGAGGGAGGGGTGGAGGAGCAAGGGGCAATGGGGGAGCAGAGAAGGGAGAACTTTCTAGGGCAGGGAGGCCAATGGGCCAACCGGGGAAGCAGAACTGGAGTACATTATCATAACAAAACAAAGCATCCTGGGNAGGAATATGATAGTTTCTAATTGTTATTGCTTCTGTTCAATGTACTTTCAAAAAAAGTACCAAATTACTTAAAATAATTTCCCTTTCTATTCAGTTAGTCTCAATATTTGAGTTCTGGTACAAATCTAGAATGTTAAGAGTGAGACATTGCTCTGGTGAGTTTGGACAATATCCGCAATATTCAGTATCAGAGAATTTCAGTCATTTTCTATTGGAATGAGCTGATCTATGGATCTGGGAACAAAACACAAACTCTTCAGGCTTTTTTTTTTTTTTTTTTGAGTCTGAGCCCCTTGTGGATAACTCAAAATGTTCATGTGTTCTTTTGTAATGGAAAGAGGAAGTTGAACTTCAGCTAATCACAGAGGACAAATAACTTGTTTTGTACCACAAACATAATATTTCAGTCTCTGTTCTTCTTTTCAGACCTCAGCACCTTTTCTCATCAATGTGTTGCTACCTCCCTCCAATTGATTGCTATTGCCACCTATGTCACTGTCATACCCCCTTCATAACCTGAGACTGGATCCCCTTAGTTGATTCTTTTTTCCTTTCTTCTTTTTTGTAGTCCATGTGTTTGGAACTGGGGCTGAGTGTGTTGCTCCATTCACCTTCCAAATACAGTGCAGCCTTTCTCCATCTGTGTGGAAAAGTAAAGAAAAACAGCACAGCAGGTCTTGGGGATCTGCTGGAATTTGTTTTAACCATTTGAATTGTTTTTGTCTATTTAGATCCTGTTTGATCTGGTTCAAACCTGACTTGTGAGCAAACATACATTGACTTTTTAATCTATTTATTATTTTTGAATTTACAAAAAGGATAATGCTCTGAATAGGGGTTTAATATTCTAAATTTTATTCTAGTTTTAATGCGAGCTGCTAATCCAACCTGGTATGGTAATCCAGCTGGTTTCTCAGATGCTGTCAAAATGCAGTATGTGGGTGCACATGTGTATTTATATATATACACACACACGGTAGAGGAACAGATCAAGAAACAGTTATATCTGTTTAAGACCAAATTATTGCTGAAAACTATCCATATTCAACTGGAATTTAAACCACTTTTTGGAATGCAATATGTTCTAGGATAAAAATGAAATTAGTGACTCTTGGTTATCATGACATTAGAACACCCAGACCTCAAAATTTTCTAGTTCTTTTCTTCTCAAGGCATAATAAGCCATCAACTAATTCACTTATAGTTTTGTATGCTTTTCTTTCCTTCAAGGTGAATAATGGGATGATTCAAATTTGTTTTATGCAGATCTTACCTGCATCTAAATATTCCAAAATATATTTAACCCTTTGGAATAGTTTTTAATAATCAATGCTTTAATGAAGTGTACTGCTACATATTAAGGAGAAGCAGCTGTCTGAGCATTTGACACATATGTGAAAATATCTTCCAAAACGTTGATTATCCTACCCAATTTTGGGTACCACAATAGAAAAAAGATATAAAGCTATTAGAGACCATTCAAAGGACAGCTATGAAGTTGGTAAAGGGCTCTAAGGAGAAGCTGTAAGAGGAGTGGCTGAGGTCACTTGTTCTGTTCAGCCTGAAGAAGACCGAGGGAAACCTCATTGCAGTTAGAACTTCCCCTTGCTCGTGAGGGGAAGTGGAGGGGCAGACTCTGCTCTGTGGTAACCAATGATAGCATCTAAGACAATGGCCTGAACTAGTGTCAGGGAAGGTTTAAGTTTGATATTAGGAAAAGGTTCTTCCACCAGAGAGTGGTCAGGCGCTGGAACGTGCTCCCCAGGGAATGATCACAGCCCCAAGGCTCAGCCAGAGCTCAAGAAGTGTTTGGACAGTGCTCTCAGGTACATGGTGGGATGGTTGGGACATCCTGTGCAGGGCCAGGAATAGGACTTTGATGATCCTTGAGGATCCCTTCCAACTCATCTTATTCTATGGTTCTATGACTTTGTGAGGCCATTCCTCAGGCTGCCTTAGGTGGCTGAAGCTCATGATGGTGCCTGAAGACTTTTCTGGAGTTGGCAAAAGTAGCATCCTGAATAATCTGTTCAAGGATAAGGACTTGCCCAGTGGGGTCAATCTCTGTCATTTGAGCTTGTCTCTTCAGATATGGCTCAGTGCCCTCCGGCAGCCCCTGCTCATTGTAGGGATCCCCAGGACACCGACAGCTGGGTGTGGGTACAGCAGCCCTGAGATTGCCACAAGTCCAGGTGAGCTGGGACCTGAGCCCAAACACTTTGTCTGGCATGTCTCTGTCTGTGCCTATGGGAGACTCTACCACATCAGGCAAGTACTTTTGATTTGGTTGGTAAATAAGTAATATCCATCTCATGTCAGCTTGTTGTTGCCAAGATTTGTTCATGTTGAGCAGATTTCCTGCCAGGTCAAAGATTATATTGCATGTAATTTTCAAATTACTGCTGCACCTGCAGGTAGTTTTAGATTTCCGGCTGCAATTTTTTGTTCCCATCACATATGCCCTCTTAAAGGAAAAGCTTTTATGTATGTGCTTTCTCTCACTTTCTTCTTTCCTTTTGCCTTCTGCAAAAAACCCAGAATTATAAGCAAACATACACTGTTGGCATTTTGCATATGGAAAATACTGTTCATATTTTTTCATAAAATCAGGGAATGGCTTGTAATGGAAGGGGCCTTAAAGATCATCTCGTTCCAACACCCTGCCACGGGGAGGTGCCTGCCCCTAGGCCAAGTTGGTCCAAGTCCCATACAACTTGGCCTTGAACACCTCCAGGGATGGGGCAGCCACAGCTTCTCTGGGAAACATGTGCCAGTACCTTACCACACTCACACAAAAGAACTTTTTCCTAATATCTTATCTAAACTAAGATATAATAATCATATTATATAATAATAGTAGATATAATAAAATATAAGCATACCATACATTTTATATTAATATAACAATATGATAAATATACAGTAATACAAGAAATACAATATATAGTATTATAGAAAATATATAATCATAAACTATACAATAGTAATTTGATACCATGATAATAATATATCATAGAAACTAAGATTTTGTTCTATCTTACCCAGTAAGAACATGTCAGCCAATGTAAGGAGTAAATGGAAATCTAAATTCTAATTTAGATTTCTAATTTCTAATTTAGATTTCAAATTTCTAAGTGCTAATTCTATATTTATTTCCCAAAGTGACTTAATACCAAAACCACAAATCCAATAATTTTCAGGAACAGGAAAACTTTGGTAAATGTTTTCTCTCTCTGGACTGGTGGGTAATTGATTAATCAGCTAATCAAGCAGATAATTTTCTTTCTCATACTGATTACATGGTGTTCTGGATTTGAGCAGAGATGAATGAGGGCAGGCATTCATTTAGATAATGTGGTAGCTTCCCAAAATACCTGATGTCTATGGAAGTTTCCTCCTCCAGCATTATTCCTTCTGTTACTCTCCTATTAATTTTCAGTACAACTGAAAAGAAATGCGGCTCAGGTTCATGGTTCATGTCGTAAATGAATCTGCTTGTCAGGAGAGTGACCTAAAGAGGAAATTTTTAAGTAACAAGAGCTAGCCTTTACAATAGGCAATCACCAGGCAATTACCACTTTATCACAATGATGAAGAAAATGAGTAGTTAGAGGAAAGGTAATTTGCTTCAATGTTATCTACCCTTGATGTCATTGAGCTTTAAAGTAATATTCAGCCTTCTATTAGAAAAGAAAAATGTCAACTATTAATTATGGTGATTTTTTTCCAAGTCGTTCAAGTTTGGTGTCTGTGAGCTGAGATGTCAAACCTTTGATTACAACAAAGGTTTGCGACAACCCTGACAATGGAATGTGTTTTTTCCCCCTGCTTAATATAAAAATCCCAGCAGGAAGTCTTACTTTCAAAGGCATTTGATAAAGGAGCCCACTCATAGAGCTGAGAGGAAATCAATAGAACTTTTTTGTTTCATGGGGCTATGATGCTTAAGTCCCATGGTATAATGCGTTGCTTTTATGGGATTTTTCTGACAGTGTTCTTTCTTCTGGCTTAGTCTGCCTTTTGTCTCATGCTCACATTTATTTTTGGCAAGTTTGCTTGTAATTTTGGGCTGTGAAATCCAGGATATGGCACAGCGCTATGTTGGTGCACTTTAATAAGATTTTAATTTTTTTTTTTGTGTGGAGAACCTATCAGTGACAGTTGAGTAACACTGTTACCACTAAATGAGCTCAAGAAGGAAATCTTCTGAGGCCCTAATATATATTCTCCCATGCCTACCTTCAAACTTGAAAATGTGCATTAAAAAGAAAATTATCCCTGTTGCCCATTTGAAATTCCTGGCCTAAGATAGGAACCTAAGATAGGAATCGTATTCCTCTTTCTCTCCTCTCCCTGGGAGCAATGCTAATAATTTGACTTGGAGGTTGCAAGGCCTGTGCACACTGGTTGATGAGCCAGTATGAGCATACAGATTCCCATTCGGCTGCTGACAGATGTTGGAGTTTTTATGAGTGGGCTGTGTGCCGCAGCTGGTGGTTCTAGAGAACTGGTGCAGGTGCAGGCCCAGGAGCTGCTTGGTTTACTGGCGTGGCATTTGAAGGCTGGTTCATATCCTGGCTGTGCTGTACAGGTGTGCATCATGTCAATTTTCTTATGCGTCTCAACACACACATATGAAATGAGGACTCTGGATTGTATGCCTGTCTTCCCTGATCAGGAAAGTTTACCGAAGAATCATGAAAGGGCAAAGTTGGGACTTAATGAGGATGATATGCAATTGGACACAACTTGGAGCTGTAAGCAAAAAAATGTTAAAAACTACTATACATTCACAGAATCACAGAATCACAGAATCACAGAATCACAGAATCAGCTAATTTGGAAGGGACCCTCAAGAACAATTGGGTTCCAACTTTTGGCCCTTCACAGGACCATGTCTAAGAGGTAACATGATATAATGGTATATCATGGTATAATATGATATAATACCATATGCCTGAGAGCATTTTCCAAACTCTTCCTGAACTCTGTGCTGTAACCACTGCCCTGGGGAGCCTGTTCCAGTGCCCAGCCACCCTCTGGGTGAAGAACTTTCTCCTGATATCCAGCCTAAACATTGCCTGACACAACTTCAGGCCATTCCCTCAGGTGCTGTCAAGGGGCACAACTGAGAAGAGATCAGTGCTTGCCCCTCCTCTTCCCTTCATGTGCAAGTTGTAGTCCTTATTTGTACACACAAAGGCTGATCAGCTTTTTACTGGAGGCTAGTCCAACATTCAAGATCAAGGCTTGCCTTGGCTTTTTGTCACATCCTCTTGGATGTCCTTGTCTCCAAATTAGGAAGTCTGTACTTTTGTCTGGTCACATAAAAGCTACATTTCTTAGAGTGGATTTTCAGGAGAGAAGAGGTCTTACTGCTCTTTGCCTGACAACAATTCCTGCCCTCACACAACAGCTGCAGGTGCAGTCTTTGATGTGTGGATTTTGGTCAGTGGCACAGCCTGATGTTGCAATAACCTCCTTCCTGGGCAGGGTGTCCTGCCCAGTCATCTCCAGTCAAACCATGTGGCATGTGCTCCCCATTGGCATGAGTGTCCCTTCCCCTGTTATTTGGTGTGTTGTATGTGGTGTGGGGAAAAGACAGGCCTTCTCATACACAGCTTAGATTTTACCCAGATTTTACACATTTTAGTCCCCGTGTCTATCAATTTGTAGTGGCTCTAGCACAGGTTCCCACTTTAATTCCTGAATTGCTTTCCTAGCTGTCTCTGTTATGAATTGTTAGCCTTGGATAGACCAGAAGGAGAACAGAGAAACCTTTTACAGAATGTGATTAATTTACTTACAGTCAAGAAAAATTGAAGTGATGGAAGAAAAATGAAAAAAACACATTTCCTGTTGAATGCATTTTTGTTTAATTTCATAATGTTGAATAAATTTTACATTTAAAGCTGTGGGACACACAGGAAAGCCTCCAGCTTGTTTGGAAGTCTGCATTGACAGAAAAGGAATAACTGTGGAGAGATAATGATACAATCTCTAAGATCCATAGGACCTAGGCAACTGCTAAGCTTTATTTCAGTCAAGTCTCATTCTGGTTTAAAGAAGAAAAAGAAAAGAGAAAAAAACCTGGAACGTACGTATAGAGAAGAATTTATAGTTAAAAGATCACTACAGTGAAAAGATACAGGAAAACAGCTGAAAAATTATAGAATCACAGCATGAGAAGAGACCTTAAAGATCATCTAGTTCCCACTACCTGCCATGTACAGAGGCACAAAATAACCTGCTTTTGACTTTGATTTACCACAGGAATGTTTTTGTTTGTTTAAAAGCAGTGCAATAAGGTGGAGAACGGCAAGGAAGAGCAACTAGAGAAAGGTGCTGAAAAATCTTTGTCACCATTGTTCTGTTTATACTGTGAAGATGACTTATGTTGCTGTACTTTTTCTCCCCTTGAATGCTATTATTTTCCTTTCCTGAAAAGGAGAAAAAAACCAAAAAACCATCTAAGGTCAGCTTATTGATCTTGAGCTGCCAAACTCTCCTGATGTGCCATTCTAACAGCTAATTGAAAGGTTTCTGTTGTGTAATCAAAAGTATGCTTTTGGGACATGAAACACCCTGTTTTGCTTCTCAACTTTTTGATCTGAAATAACTAGGTGAGCTGTTCCAGGAAGCTGACTATGGAGATATATGTCCCCAATTTCCTCCTTTTACTGGTCCCAACTGTGCTAGTCTTTTTAGCTCCTTTTAACTAACCATCATTAAAAGCAAAGTAATTGGCTTTGGATGCTTCTTTTCCTCAAAACTTCATTAGATCTTGAAAGATGCCTTCTGCTCAAAATTCCACTTTCCATCTTCAGTGAAGATATAGAAATTGTTATTTAACTCTGTAGAAAAAAAATTTGAAGCCTCTGAGTGGTGAAGATGAGGCCCTAATAGCTCCATGACTCCATCTTCATAGAATTTTTCTCAGAAGGCTTTATTTACATCAAGAACAGGGATCAAACCTTTTCTCCCTCCAACCATGTTGGCTGGAGGCATCGTCTCTTCTTGTGTCTGTGTTTGTGTGTCTCCATCACAGTCTCACAAGTATGAAAACAAACAAAGACAAAACTCTTTCATTGGTCAAGGAAAGTACCTTACCAAAAACATCTTTCTTTAATTACATTCTTCTCCTGGGAACCTAAGAAGTTCCCTTTTAGAAATGGAGTAAGTGTTACATTTTGAGACAAGTTAAAAAAGGAATTGCTTGCTCCAGCTTTTTGCTGGGATCTCTCTACAATCCACTAAGGAGTCAGCATCACACCTCTGTATCTCATTCATGTTTCTGATTGTCTCACATTGTGATTGAAAGGCTACATTAAGCTAAAGAGACGTTTGTTTTCCAAACCAGAGTGTCTATTTCTTTGACCTGCAAGTACCTCAGCATTGTCATAACTTTATTTAAGTGACTTCATCTAATACACACCTAAAAAGAATGAGACTTTTAATGCTCTTGAAGTAATTTCCCATATTTAAAGTATATTTATATATTTTTGCCTAATATATGTTAAAAAGTATGGTATTATTTTAAGAAATGTGATGATCCAGCTTTAGCAGTGGGGCAGCTGCTCCACTAGTCTATTTCTGGAAGTATGAAGTCAGGAAAAGCAAGTATCTAATCCTATGACATTTTCATTTTTATCAGTATTGGGCCGTGTCGCAGGTATTGCTCCTTCTTTCCCCTAACAGGCAGTTTCATGTCAGTGCACTCTTGTAATCATTAAATTGCTATTATTTACTTTGTTGCAGTGTTTAGCTGTGCTAGTCTGAGATTTGGATCTTTGTAACAGAGTTTGTTTTCCGGATGTGAGTTTTCCTGGTAGAATCTGATGGGATTAACAGCTTCAGGATGGCAAATATTTAAAAACTTTTAGATCCTTATCCCATGTCCACCCCTTTCCAGATGTCTCTTTGTGACTGCAGGACATGGGAACCTTGGCTTGAAGGTGTCCAGGGCAAGACTGCAATGCCAGCAGGCTGGAATTTTTCATCCTAACATAACACAAAAATGCCTACTTACAGTGACTGTTAGATGTCCTACTGTCTTCTTCTGGAATTCTGCAGGTCAACACTGTAAATATTCTCATGCAAATTCAGAAAATTACATATCATAGAATCAAATGCATGCATAAGGGTTTCACCTGGCCAGCCCCATGCCATCACTTTTGTGCTCTGTAATGAAATTGGTTTTAAAATGCAATTTTAAAAAATAATAATTAAAGTTCTCTCCCTCTCTCTCTTTTTTTTTTTATTATTTTTTTTTTTAATTTAAGTGCTTTGATTTCCTGTTTCCAACTTTATGGAAGAGTGGTAGCAAGTCAAAATGATGTTTTTCAAAACTAAAATAAGATTCCAAAGCCCTTGTGATTTCAGATGCCAAGAGTTAAGAAACAGGCATCCTAAGATGCATGATAAAGTGGTGAAAGATGGAAGTACTGCAACTAGAAACTTCGGCTGTGAGCATTCAATCTCAGAAAAAGGTAAGAGACTTTTCTCTCCAGAGAACATCAGTTTCAAATGAAACTGGAAGAACTACATTTAAACTGAATGTTGAGATTCCTATTTAAAATGAATTATGATGTCTTTATAAAGACATTCTGCAAAAACCAACAAACTCTTCAAGTGTTAGTCCTCCAAATACTAGAGTTGTCAGAATTTTCTACAAAAAGACAGAAAATTATAATAAGCACTTTAGTAAAGGATAAAAAAAGACAAGCGGTAGAAAGCTATTTTCTAGAAGTGCCAAATGGATTACAAAAGATAGTTTTAGGCACAGGGTCAGAAAACTAAAAAAGCCCATGAATGATTCAGCCATTGCATTAGTTAATGTGTCATCCAAAAGTCCTTCCATATACTCTTGATTTGAAATGTCAAGTTTTGTGAAAAAGAACATTCTTGATAGGATGGTCCCAGGAGGTCTAATCTATCATGAGCAACTGAGCTGCATGAGACAAGATACACAGAGGATGGAAAAAATAGCTGGCCCTCAGCTGTGGAAAGGCAGCAAGATCTGCTGGAGCCAGAACAAGGGCAAACGCTGCCTTTGTCTTTTCATCCATTTCCCCCTCTCTTAAAATATGTTCTGGATCTGCCCAGACTTGGTGGATGACATCAAGTACATCACAGAACATAACTGTTCCTCACTGAATGACAATAGTGTGTCTTGACCTCAGCAAAGTGTTTTAAAGATAGATTTGTGATCCAATAAATTGGCTGTCTGAAATTATTTGACTATATAAATGCTAAAGGTGCTGATCTGAAGCAGTGTTTCCTCCTTTAATGTAATTTTTGGTGTGTTGAACAGACTGTTTTCTTCGGCTGGAAATTCTGTTGGGAAATTTACTGTGAGAAGGGAAGAGCTCAATTTCTGCAGGTGGGATCCCACTGTGAATCCTAGTGTGTTCAGTCAAGTTTTTCTGGATATTATATGCTCATGTTCCAGACAGAGCATGGTAAGGACAGAACATCAATGTATGATTGGAAAAGAGACTCTACAACCCTACTTCTTGGCATTTAAAAATAAAAATAATTGCTGTGTCCATGGGTGGAAAGGCTTAAGTGGGCTGAATTAATGAAACTGAAAGATGAAGGCAACATAAAGATTCCCTTGTTCAAACACTTGACAACAGTATGATAAAAAGACTAGAGCAAATACCAACTTTACAATGTCAACTGCAATTTTCTATTTGAAAAGGTGACTAAATTATATGAATACTACTTTTAAAATGCATGTTTCTTAAAAAAACTACAAACATTTAATTAAAAAACACAAACATGGAGAAACCAAATACTGAAAATCTAATGAATCTTTTTTTCTCTAGAGGCTATTTACTTCAAGAAATCATGCTCTTAATGGCATCTCCCAAGGAAAGCAGTGACTAGGAGCTCCTGTAGTGTAATTGCTTTACTTTTCATGATGGGAGATTGGGAACCAGCACTAGAAGAATAGTCTGATTAAGACGTACCATTTTTGTAGAGGAACAGGAGTCTGAGGAACGTACAATATCAGCATTTCCTATAGAAAATTTTCTCATCCTTTCATTCATTATAATTATTAATTTTTGCTGTCATGTATCTGTTGGGCCAGTATCTTTGTATATTAGTATGCCCAAGATATTGGGAGTTATACTTGCCCTTCTGTCTTGGTTTGAAAGATAGGTGTCTGCTAAGGAGGGCAGGAGCCTCCCTTGGAATAGAAGATGTAACGCCCTTCCCTCCAAATTATTGTAATTTTGAAATAAAGGGGCTTTCAGGCAAAGATATGAGGAGTAGGAATAACAGTTCTTTACTAACATATATATATATATATATATATAAGAAGGCAAACAAACAGCAGTAACTCTGGCAGTAACACCAAGCAGAGCAGGCCCCAGTGACAGCCTTCCCTCGGCCTCAGGCACTTTCCCCTTGGGTGCAGTGACGCTCACGGCCGGCAGGGGGCGCTGGCGGCTCCCGGTGAGCAGGGCGGGTGCGATGTTCCCCCCGCGGCTGCAGGGGGAGCTGCGGAGCCAGCTCGGCACCACGCGGTGATGGCGGAGGGGAAGTCACTGCACAGACCCTGTGAGGGCAGAGGGAC
>VZRF01004630.1:0-27674 GCA_013396875.1 Vireo altiloquus | reverse complement strand
TGTTGCAAGTTGAATTAGAAGTAGATAGGCTAAGGCTCTGAATAAACGGGAGGGCCTGTGTGAGAATAGTTCTCTTGGGAAACAAGGATGGAATGTGCAGGTGGGGAAGTCAGTATCGGGGAGTTAGCTGAGCATGAAGAACTGGTCGAGAAGTAAATAGTGGTAGGACATGGGAATAATAAATGTTGCATGCAAGAGGGAACTCAATGGTGGGAGTAGGGGAAACATAATCTTAGGACTAGACAACCATAAAGATATATAGCTTGGAGAATGATTATCAATTGTTAGAGTATATGATGTATTAGTTTCTTTGAAGATTGAATTTCGCATGAGCTAAGTGTTTGGAAATTGTATAAAAGCTGACTGAAAATGAGGGTGTCCGGGAAGCCTGATTTGGGACGCTAGTCCCCAGGTCCCCGGGCCCTGAATAAAGCACCGCATAAACTGATTTCTTGTCGGTTTGTGTTTGTGGTCGTTGGGCAACAGTAGGAATTTCAACAAGAGTAAACACAAAGTACCATACCAGAGATGGGATAACCCTCTGGAGTGCCACTGACTGGCTAACTGGCTGAGGATCAGCTCTGTGGAAAAGGACCTGGGCATACTGGTGCACAGGAAGCTAAACAGAAACCAGCTTGGAAAAGAGACAGATGATGAGTCATCAGAGAAGTCATCAGGAGGACACAGCCAGGTTTTTTGCAACCATGTATGGAAGGACAAGAAGAAGACAATGGGAATAAAGAGGGGATGCCTTCTCCTGGTCCTAAAATAATGAGCCAGACACAGTTAGGTGAAAAAATGCAGTTACCTTTATGGGCATCCCTTATGGTGCACAACAAGCCGAAAATGTGCCAAAGACACATGCTGTAACATAAAGTGGGCACAATTTTATATGTTTAGCAAATTAGCATAACTGACAAGAATCCCAAATTAGAGACATAGGTGATGAGGTAATTCTCCCTGGTTTGACCCTTGTCTGAAACCCACCTTTTAGATACTAACTAAACTTTGTTTATAAGGAAGTGTCTTGAGAAGTCATTTTAACCTTGCTTCCCAGATAATTTAACCTTGGTACTCCAGGGATTGGAGCCTTTAGGGAATGTATTTTGTCTTTCTGTCTAACAGAGTTGGTGAAAGGCCATCTATGAATCTCTGTAGTTATACAATAATAGGCTACAGAACTACAAACATATGTGAAGAATATAAAGAATATATCTAAAAGCAAAAAGACAAAAATCAGTTTGGCATCAGGAGAAGAGACAGATCATGAATCATCACAGACATCATCATGAGGACACAGTCCGGTTTTTTGCAGCCATGTGTGGAAGGACAAGAAGAAGACAGTGGGAATAAAGAGGGGAGATTTATAACAGATAGAGGGGAAAAATGTCTCTCCATGAGGACAGCCAAGCAGTGAAGCAGGTTGTCCAGTGAAGTTTTGCAGACTCCATCCTTCAAATTTTCAAGAAGGAAGCCCTGAACAACATGGTCCTTGAGATGAACTGCTTTGGGCAGGAGTTTGGACTGGTGATTCTATAGTTCTCCTTGCTTGTTTGAGACTCTCAATATTCTTGATGTTTTATGCAAGGCAGCCAGAAATGCAACTTCAGTTGTCAAAGTATAGATTAAGAATTTGCAGAAAAATTTATTCTTGTGGAAAAGGAGGCAGTTTCAATCTGGTATCTAGAAAGAGAGTCCACACCTTCTCCTCACCTTTCCCTCCTTCCCTCTCTATACCTGTGCCCTTGAATAGCACAGATATCAATAGCCTTGCATGAATTTTTATCCCAGTGGTGCCATCCTGTCTGAAATACTTTCATCCATGAATGCAGGGGGCTAAACAAGGAAGCTGGGAAGATATGGCAGAAAGGGCAGATCTGGTCTCCTATGAAGTGTTATGTTGGTCTTTCAGGTTAAAGAATTATATTCTACATCCAGATTATCTTCCAGAGAATTTCACTCTGATTCTATAGAAAACTGACAGAATTTGACTGTGCTAAAAGAAGAAGCAAAATAACAGTCAAAATTAGAATACTCTCCCTACCAGAGCAAATTTTTCTGCAACCAGGAGCAACTGATGGGGATAGGAAGAAAAGGAAGAAATTATTAAATAAAATTATAAGGCAGAGTAGATCACAAAATTATATATAGTTCTGCACTAAAATAGCATCAGTGAGGGTGAACTATATGACAGATGACAGAGCAGAGAGCCTATCCAAGGAGCAAAACAGAAGTGTCAAAAGTACTTGACTGTCCTGTTTTCAGAAACTACTGACATGTTTAGGGAGGCTGTAATCTGATCAACACCATTGACACTCAGGCAATCTAAGCACATAAAAGCAGATTTGTTGAAATCTATGGGAATGAAACATCTACCTGTTTATCCATCAAAGAATTCCTACCAAGCATTCATCTGCAACACTGATCACTTTAATAACTTTGAAAAAGTTGACCACTTTACTAAAAGAGCTCTGGCTTAAAAATGGGTTGAGTTTTTGAAAGGATTATCCATAAAGGGTTTTTTTTTACCAGCTGATACATAACCACCTTACTTGGCTTTGACTGCCAGAATTGTCCAGTTACGCTAATATTAGTGGTAGTTATATTGCTAGAAACTTCATTTATATATGTCATTCTGAATGTCCAGCTTTTGTGAAAAATATCGGCTTGTATTAGTTGTTTGTCACGCCTAAATAGGTGTATGTTAGTTTAAGAAAACATTTTCTCATGTAGCTATGTAATGTCTCTCCACAACTGTGATAAATCTGTCTTGTCTGAAGACAGGTTCAGATTTCTTATGTCTCATTTGGGTGACTTTAATCATAACATCGTGCTTTTCTCTCCTCTTCTGCAACATTTGTATTACCTAACTGTGCAGTTAGATTGCAAGTCTCCACCTGTAAAATGTTTCCTTGCCTCCCCTGGAATTTGTCTCGGTATCCAGTTCCAAATTTAAATGGAACTCTATTTTCCTTGTCTTATAACCACTGAGTAATTAGGCTTCTACATAGAAAAAGAGTTATCTGAAGAAATGTGTTCCTATAAATGGCATTTTTAGCACTGTAGATTTTTGTCTCCTCTGCCAGGTTACCTGCAGTGTGCAGAAAGAAATCTTAAAGACACAGATGTAGTTAAACATATCCAGTCCCTGTAATTTATAATACTCACTTCCATTATTTCTGTATCTTATCTATTTCATATTACTGGAAAATATTCTCACTTTCTAGAAGAGACTTTTTTTTTTCTAATGGAGTGGCCCATTTAAAGATTCACATAATAATTAGTTCACAGAAAATGCAACTGTACAGCTCAATTAGTCTTTGTCTAGTTCCCCTCCACCCCACCCCACTATTCTACTGTAAATGGTACCTGGATGGAGGCAGGTCTAATTGTTAGTAATTGTTTCCATTCTCTTATTCAGTTTAGTTTCTGGCTTATTTCTGTTCTTGGCCAAATTTGTGGGCTGATATTTGGAATGAGTTTTATGAAAAGTTCTAATATGCTGTTGTATAGTGCTGTATATCTTAATGTGCTTTTCATACTGTGGACCTAATAATTTTTTGTAATACCAGTAAGGATTCCACCACTGGATGTGTCTCTGCACTGCAGTGGATTATGGAGTTGCTATTCAGCTCGTATTGCAGACATATCGTTCAAAAAGGTCTCTGAATACTTGATGGTGTTTGGGTGTCCCTAGCCTGGATCCTGTAGCTCAGAACCCCACAGTGCAGCATGATGGTGACTGCTCCCCTCTCTAATTGCTCTCCCCAGCTGGTGCTGCACAGATGTGCAGTGCCTCATTTCCCATATCAATGCCAGCACTCATCAAGACTGGTGTGTTTGGCCTCATTTAGTGTTTCCCTCAGCCTGGGTCCAGATCTCATCCTGCTGTCATGAGTAGACAAGATGACTGTGGTGTTTCAGAGCATGTTCAGCTGGAACACACAGGGATTTAATCATGTTGGACTGAGTTTAATCTGAACAAACTCAGCAAAATCACCAAAGACTAACTACTTTAAAGTATTTGACCTAGCTTAGAGCATTTCACATGAGAAGGATTGGAAAGCACTCACATGGGCAACTCAGCTGCCAGATCAGAGAGAATGGCTCTTCCTGGATGAGAAAAAGTGATGAGCGTGTGGAGGAGAGTGTTTCATCCATAAGCAAATGCAGGTAAGGAAGGTTCATGACTAGATGGTCAAATAGCAGCTTTTACCAGGCAACTGGCAGTAATCTTAAAGCACATTATTTTATAGGACATAGAACCAGAGTATGGCTTCCTATTTTTCTGTGATTTGTGTCCTGCTCTGCTCCCTGGCTGATAGTATTCCCATCTTCCCATTATGTGGGCACAGTGGGTGACTCTATGGCACTGACCTGTTGCTTGGCCAGACAGTCTGTGGCTGCTGATTTTCCATCTAATTGTGAGAAGTGGTGGGAGACTGCTGGCATCCTTTGGGAGCCCACTCTCTGCTACTTACAGTCTTTGGAGAGACTTGAGGTCCTTGAGCCCCTGTCCCTGTGTTAATTTGAATATTGATCAGTGGATTCAAAGGCCTCTGGGAGATACAGTTTTGAGGACCAAAAAATTATGTGATTGTATGTGCTTCATTTCCTTTGCAAGCTGGAAGAGCAAGCATTTTCAAAATTTGTTTTTCATTAAACTATCTTTCAAGCAAAAGATTAGATGCAGCAGCAAGAGAATTGTATGATATACAGCATAAATTTTCAGAATATGTGAACAAATCAAGGCAAATGTCACACAAACTGATAGTGGTGGCCTCTTGGGCTAAGGCAGTTCAAGAGCAGATGTCATAAAAATCTTCATGAGACCCTTGGCTATAAACAATTCTTTATTTGTAACCATCCTGCTGCTTGTTTTCATGTCATTTTTCATGAAAATCTGAATGCTTTTCCTTTCAAATATTGACAAGATTTAAAAAAAGGTTTAAAAAAAGGTTTAAAAAAAGGTTATCAGTGCATGAATAGTAGTCAGTAATTCCCAAGGCAGCTGTGAATTTGGAAAAGCAAATAGCACTTGCAGAATGTATCTTGGAGATAAAACCCCAGACAAAAGCTCCTTTCCTGCACGTATGTGTTCAGTGGGTGTGAACCATAGAAAAACTCAATCATGGCTAAATTATTTTCCATTCTCTGGAAAGAAACAAAAAAAGAGTCCTGAGCAGCTTTTATCAATCCACAAGTTCAGAGTATGTGTGAGAAGGACCAGTAGAGGGCTTTAGTAGTCTATGCAGAAAGTACTGCAGCAGTAATAAATTATTAAATGTATTTACTTTAGTATTAAAGTTGTAAGAGCTGTAAACTGTATGCTTTTGCATCCTTTTGCATCAGAGTTTTTGCCTGTTTTTAACCCTGAATGTGTAGGTTCATTTAGCTATTTTCATTTAACTGGCAATAAGTAAAGCTTCTGAAATTTTTCATACCCCTGATCTGGAAAGCAGTTTGCAGCCCATTTAGTATTCAAATGTAGTACTATTGCCTCTTTCTGACAAACATGGAGTAATTAGGCTTTTCAATAGAAAAGTGATTACCTAATAAATGACCTTCTGCAAAAGGCTGAAGTAAAATGAATTAAAAGGCAGATTTAGCACAAATGATGGCCAAGCAATAAGGTGCAGGAATGAAAGAGAAGCTTTGCATAGCCAATCTGCTTCAGAAGGTTTCGAAATAATGAAAATGCTTGCTTATGATGTAATTATAAGTCTGACTCTGTGTGTACATTCTAAAACACAAAATATGATGGGCTTCTTGTCGTACTGGCCACTAATTCCCTTGAAACCATAGTTACATCTTGAAGAAAGCATGATCACATTTCACAGTACACTTATCACCTCTGATTGTTTCTGAAATAAAATGTGAACAGCAAGCAGATGATAAAAGAAAATGGCTGAGTTGCATGTAGCTTCCAGTGGGTTTTTTTCCAATATATTCGCAGGGATATCAAACAGAAGAATTGTAAAGAGAATGTCTTTGTACTATATGTTTTCATGGAATCTCTGATCTCACTCTACTCAGATTAAGCAAGTTTCAAAATGCACTATGTGCCATCTTCATGTATGTATTCTGACACCTTTTCATCATCTATCCCTTCACCAGTTTTGCCATCCGCCTCTGAAAGCAAAATACAAAAACCCACACCGCTTATTAGTGTTCCTTCTCAACACTAAGAATCAATCTTAGTGCTTGAGGGATGAAAACAGTTCTTTTTATTTGAGAAAGAAGTTAAACCTTCAAGAAACTAAATCTTTTTTTCTCGGTACTGAAAAAAAATGCAGTTGTGAGAAAATATTTCAGCCATAGAATCTTGCAAGCACTTCAAAAGTTAATTTAGAAATTTTCAAGATGTTGTAAGGAGAAAAAGAATTGTGAGAGTGTTCTGGGCCCTGGGCATTTCCTGGGGCAAAACCTTGACTATTTTTCTCAGCATGTCAGCATTCCCTAGAATATGTCTTAGGCTCATCTGCTTCTTGATCAGACATGTCACAAACAGGTATGGTTCAAGAGCTGAACTTTTACTGCGCCTACAGCTCTGCTGATTCGTTATTTCTGACTCTCTCCAGAATCCCTGATCACGGAACATTTAGAAGTGATATGAGAACCCAGCCTTCACTGATAATGTCAGGGCTGTTTCCACATGTATCCACAACTGTATGTGAAAGAGAAACAAATGAGAGGCCAGTATTCTTACTGTTTAATTCCCACCTCCTAGTTCAGCTAAATTAGGAGCCAATTTTCATTAAATTGTTGCAGAAAGGAGGCTCCTCCAGAGGCTACTTCAGAACAAAAGACTAGGCCCTCTGTCAGTGTAGTTTTACTTCTCCCATTGTATTTTTCCCATAGCAACTGTACATTTTTTAAAAAATAAAATGGTATGTGAAAAAAAATCCTACCTCTTTTTTTTTACTGGATTGCTGAAGTCAGTTGCTAAATGAGAGCTTGAAATATGTCCCTCTTTCCCTGTAATATATTCTAATATGAAGCACAAATTCAGGCCATTGCAGAAGATAAAGAACACTGTACACCGATTTTTAGGTGTACTTTGTTTTCTCAAAGCATAAATAGAAGACAGTTGTTTTTATCTCTGGTCTGTAGTGTCCAAGACTTCCTTCATCCCTTGGTATTGCAGGACCTATAGTGTAGCAGAGTGATTCGGCCCAAACCAGGCCAGGAGACACTTCACAGACAGAGTCAGAGCAGTGGGTATTTGCTTTATTTGGCGTGCTGGGTGTGTGGGGATTGCTCCTCCAAAACACACACCAGTGCTCCCTACAACACAGTATTATGGGTTAAATTATGAATATTCATCACATTCCTTGGGACAGGCATGGTTATACAAATTATTTCTCAGAAGTCATTAATATCATTAGCATACACATGCCCTGTGTGTCCTGGTGGTCACACTGAGGAAGGCTCCTCTTCTTCCTCGGGGGTCTTTGTGATGAAGATAAGTAGTCTTCCTCACAATGCACTTTTCACCTTTCTCCCTGGGGCATGCGTAGTCCTTTGAGGGATGATTCTGCAGTTTCTGAGATGATCCTTGTCTCCTCTATCTTGACAAGATTAGGGCCAATTCAGCTTCTTAGGTTTTGTGATTAACATCTGCTGTCTGAACTATCATTTGCTGTTTCCTAATAGTTAACTGTGCTTACATGAGTTAGCTATTGACCACCCCTTTCTCAAGAGCAGCAAATAATTTTTAATACACTTTTTGACTCAGGGTTATCCTAGAAACTGACAAAAGAATGTCCAACATTTCAGAGCAACACTCTGCCATTGCAACCCTTTTAGATGCCTTCAACTGAGAATACAGAGAAGTAGATTATGAAATTCAAATATATAATACAGAATATTTTGTTTTGTAGGGCTCTTTAACAAGGCATTGGTAATCATTTAGATAATAGCACAGATCTTCCTGTGCTTAAAAGCCTTGCCCCCTCTTAGTGTTAGCACAACCAAGTCATTTAGGCACCGGTGATGATTTACAGGGAGAGAGGGAAGGAATACGAACATGCCACACAATGCAGTGATGGCCAGCTGGCATCAGTTTAGTTCTTTTATTTCTGCTAACCTTGTGTGTTGCTTTTTTATTTAAGAGGTGGTGTAAGAATGTATGTTTTCCCCAGACATGTATACCATGATATAACTGGTTGGCTGTTAGACAGCAATGAGTGGTCTCTTTTGGGTTCACCACACTCAGTACCAGAAAATAAAATGGACTTCTGTCTTGCTACAGATGCATCAATTTAAAAATAAATTTAGAAATATTAGTATGCATTTAGAAATATTTAGAAATACTTCTGAAGGCTCACTGCAGCTATATTTTGCTGTTATCATGAAATTATTTGATTTCAGCTGGCTTTTCTTCATTTGTCAAATAAACATCTGAAGACATCTTATGGTCACACATATATTTTTGGAGTTAGTAATTAATTTTAATTTTCAAATTACATTCTTGAAATGAAGCCAAGACATGGAGTGGAAGGTTGAAAACTCCAGCTTTTCAGAATTCATACAGGAGTGAATATTTGTTGAGTATTTTGGCAGCCTGTATTGCTGTATCCAGCTGAGAAGATCCACTCCCCTAATCATGGCTCAACATAATGCATGATATCATGTAAATTAGCAATAATGATGGGCAATTTCCTGCCCAGGTGTTTTTTTTCCCCTTTGCTTCTACATAGCTAGGCTTTTGTTCTCAAACTTTAATGGAATTTGAGGGTGTTTGGCACTTCATCAGACTGGATTCTTATTTCCTTGGTTTCTTGACTGGATCCAAGCACATAAAAAAAGACATTTCACTTAAAATAAAAGAGCAGAAATAACCCACTTTCCTCTTGCTATGCCCCCCGATGCAAACATAAGAATAGGTAAAAAGATGTGTCTGTTGTTGTTATATTTAATAGTTTACAATGTTGTTACAGGAATAAAGCTAATTTTTTTAGCTTTATATTGTCAGTGCTCCTTTAAACAATAAAGGGAAAAGTAGAAAACAGCATTTTAAAAAAAGTTAAAATGTAGCTCATAAAAGTCCACATTTCATTTTAGGAGTTGTGTTGTTTCTACATGTATAATCTGCATATCTATTACTTTTCCTCTTCACTCTGAAGCCAGTGTTTAGTGGGCACAGACTATAGTGACACATGACATATACTGTCTTGGTGCAAATATTTACAAGTATTTAGTGTCAATAATAATTGCAACATTGTTGGTAAGATATACTAGAATTCAAATGCACGATTTTAATAAAATTTAGCAATACTTTGTATTTTACCTGAAACTACTTTGTTACATTTTGTTTGGCTTCATATTTTTTGTTGTATAAGCAACAACTGTATTAATGTAACATAAATAATTGATTTACGAAATAATAAAGCTATGAAAAATCTGTGACAGTTGAAAAGAAACTGTTCAACTTTGAAATTCTAGATACTAGTTTTATTCTGAACTTAACTTAAAACATAGCTTCTGTTTTTACAGGGATCTGTATTTGGGTTCCTGTAAGATGCAAATATCTTGTGTATCATTACCCTTTAGGATACTAGTTGGCAAATAAATGAAATTAATTTTTTAGTATGTCCAAGCATTAGTTTTTTGTTGAAAATGAAAATGTTGAAAATTAATTTAATTTTTCTTATTTGAATGCTGCCATTTTAATGTCATTAATGGCATCAGACCATTATCTTCAATTTTCATAAGAACATTTTACTTGAGACGTGGGTCATTTTGGAAAGCTTTTGGAATACTAAAGATTTAGTTAAATAAGGCTGATGAGTATTTAAAATAAAAGTTCTGTCTATGTTTCAGGTAAAGACTGTGCAACAGATCTTGGAACTCAATTCAGCTAAACAATTAAAATTACATTTAGCTTTAAGTTCATGACTTGTTGCCTTTGTTTTGTTCTTCTATTTAATGGTCCTTCCTGCTGTTATACTTCATTCAAGATGCAATTTGGGATCTCTATCATTTGCAGAGAGATCTCATATGGCAATAATACAAAGTCTTCCTGGAATTAGAATAATAAATACTTTTCCTTATGAACAGTTGTACTCCTGCTTGATCTTTACTGAATTTTAAGCTGTGTGGAAGTGATATTCAAATCCATTAATTCATCCATTCATAGTGACAGCAATATCCTCCTCATTAAGTACATAGTAAACAGCTAGGGGGAAATAGATATTATGAGATCGAGTGCATTGCACCTTCATGTAAAATTTTCACTGTGCAGTAGGTTATAAATAAAATCTGTGAAGATTTATCTGTCTTCCAAATTAGGCTGTTTCCTAGGCTTTCTCCTGAAAGTAAAAAGTGTGGCACCAGCATGGTAACCACGTAATGACTACGTGCAAATCACTTTTTCCCCCATCGATTTTAATTCTCTATTACTGGGAGACTTTCAGGGAGCATATATTTCCAAAGCTTACTTTTAGAACCAACTTTTTTTTCTTGCCATTCTGAGGAGAAAGCTGGGACAGTAGGTTGTAATGCAAGAACTTGAACCCCATCTGCCATGGAAATAAAAGGGGGTGGCCATCAGATTTGATGAATTTGCCAGATAACGCAGAAGTGCATTTTTCCTTTTTGGTACCTGCATTTCTTCCAAGCTGTACTGCAAACTTACTATTGGCCACAGAAGCCAAAATTTATTATATATATTATATATTTATTTTATATATATATATTTTGACAGAGTTCAGATAATCCAAAAGAGGTCAAAATAGCATTAAAGTCTGGCTGTATTTTAAACAGAAAGTATGAGAGGGTTCTGCATTTCTCTGCAAGATTCTTTTATTGCTAAAATACTTTAAAGATTAGCAAAAGCCTTCCAAGTGTAAAAACACTGGGAAAAGGTGGCCCTACATCTCTAGAAGTCTGATTTTTTTTAAGCTTTGTAGCATTGTTGCTGTCAGCAACTGGGAAGCGACAACCGAGGAGTAGCATTCAGGAAAGATGGACAGACACAAGCACAATCAAGCTCAATGTCTTTGTCAAGAGGCATCTCAATGTCAAGAGGCATCTGAGGAAACATCTGGCCAATCTACTTCTCCCACAATTCTTTCTCCTTCCACTTTACAATGAGATAAATTTTTGTTTATTATCAGCCTATACTCCCTTTGCAAAATGCAGAAGTTTTGGGAAAAAATGACTCCTTTTGCAGGCCTTGAAAAGGATATTTGTCAGAAGACACTGCTCTGAAACTCTTGATAATGTGTGAGTCACACCTACTCTATTCAGAGGGAGAGACTAGACGTGCCTGTGCACAAATTGAATAAAATGGAAGATTGTACCATCAGTGCACGACTATTTTCTTTTCTGTGATCTTTCCATGTTCACTTCCTTTCCTGCTCTGGGAGAACACAGCAAAATGCAAGTTCACCCTTTGCAGACTCTGGAACATATTCCCACACAAGACAGCAACTCTTTAAAAGAGAGAACTAGAGCTGAGACTATTGTTTGAAATGGCAGATTACTGGCAAACAATATTTTCTCTTTATAAATTATATCTGCAAGAGTTCTTCTCACAACCATCCTATGATACCATCCTGCTGCATAAAATATTCCCTTATCTTAGTACTAGGAACAGCCAGAGTTATAGACTGAGTAAATCTTGCAAAGATCACTTCTTGAAATTTATCAGTGAGAACTCTCCTAGGCCAGATCTGAGCAGGTCTAATTATATATGAAGACTATTAATTAACCCTATTTTCATGTAGTTAATTTTGTCTTTTTTGTGTTCTTGAATTATGCTAACTGAATTTCAGGAAGGTGAGGCACTGATCCAGTTCTCCAGATGGTTTTGGTACAAATCAAATCAAATCAAATCAAATCAAATCAAATCAAATCAAATCAAATCAAATCAAATCAATTACTTCTTAATACTGATCCTTGTGACCTCATACCAGATTTTGGGTGATTTGAATGGTTATGCAATACATCTAAATCATGAAAGGGTGATAACATTGCAATAAACGTAATGTTGATTTCTTTAGACGCATACTGAAAAGTTTTCAGCTTGGGAGAGATCTGAGTGGCCATAATTTTCCAAAGGTTTGCTCTGGCCCTTAGAGGGGCTAAGGTAGTATGAAATACTTGACTCGGGCACTGTTGGACTTTAGGTCAGGCAATGGAGTGACTCAGGGCTAGGTTTCCAAGAGCCAGTCAGGCAGACCAACAGGAGGAAATCTCTAGAGCTGAACTATGCATCAGTCCCCTCTCATGAAAGGCAGCAGAGCACAATTTAAAGAACAAAATATCTTGATTGGATTACCCTTATTTCCAACTGCAACTACATGCAGAGAGGCAAGTGACCTTGAAGTCAGTTCCCGTGATACTTCCAGTCAGCAACTGAAAATAAAAGAATTAACTATACTTAGGTGATCACATGTGCGAGCGAGCACCCAATCTCTAAAAGGAAAAATAATGGAACTTTCAAAAAAAGGCAGCTTGCTTGTAGCATTTTCTTGTAAATACAGAAAAAATACTTGGTGTAAATGCTTCTATTTATAAAGTCTTATTTGTAAAGATAAGCACCACGATATGGGGTAAGATGCCAGGCATGGTATTAAACAATTTTACTACTCTGTGTATGTCCTGACTGGTGTAATACAGATCAGTCTCTGACTGCCCACTGAATGCAACATGATGCTTAGAAGTGAATTGCTGCTGAGGCAGCTGTCACCCCGTTGAAAACACACAAGTTTATTTTAAGAACAAAACAAAATTCTGTAATGTGTCAAAGCAAAACAGTTACAGATGAGCAAGGCTGTCCAATGTAGTAAATTACATGGAAGTAAAGAATAAATGTATTATAGAGCATGCTGGCTGTGGACCAAGCAGTACATTTCATTATAATTGGTCTGTTGAAAGAATCGATCTGTGAGACAATCTCTCAGTCAAACCAAAGTAAATGTTATAAATCAGTGAAGCTGTATCATTTGAATATCTATAAGACGAATGAAGGCACTCAAATCTAACACTGTTTCACTGCATTTTGTTGTTGTTGTTGTTGTTTTTTTTGGGTTTTTTGTTTGCTTTTCTTTTTTTGAATTGCAAAGTTTATCTTGAGAATAAAAGAGGAGCTTGTGAATCTATTCATTGAGGTTAATCTAAGAATCTCTTGCAAGTTAACGAACTGGGCATCTCACCAGGGTGGGTATTCATGTCTACATTACACAGACTGAGTTCCAGCAGACTGGGCTTCTTTCTTTGTCTATATGATGTATTCTATGTGCTTTTGTTTGTAGTAAAAGGAGCTATCACTAAATATTTAAATACCAGTTGTAGGAAATTAATCACATGGCAGTTTAGGTTGTCTCCCTATTAGTTGCTGCCTGATGACTCAAAGCTATGACTTGCAAGTTGGAAACAAACTGGCCAGTCTTTCTGTAGAGGCTCAACAGGAAGGAAAAACAGCCACATATTTTACTCTTTGTCTTTTGCGCAATAGAGAAGATGAAATTTACCTTTTGTACCCAGCTGACACTTAGTTGTCTGGCAAGTGTAATGCAGGGAGCTTCCATCCTTTCTGTCCTTGCACAGGTGATTTGGAAACAGATCCTTTGAGAGGCAATGAGAAAGATATGTCAAGGAAATCCAAATTCTTCCCATATACTACTCCAACATGAAAAGCATTGCAACAAGTAATTTGTGAAGAACAAAACCATCAGAATTTAAGTGACATCTAAAGCACCTTGTTCAAGGAATCAGAGCTTTTCTATCATCTGGAAGGCAATATAACAGCAAATAATACAAATTCAGACTTCTGTTGTTAGATATCTATTGGCATGAATTCTAGTAGTGGGAAAACAGAACATAAATGTTGGTCTCACATTTTTTACTTGAAAGTGATCCTTAAAAAAATAAAGCCTTGGTAACTTTGTAAGGAAAAGCGGCCACACAGATGACAAGATTTGCATTCACCTCTACTTGAAACCTTTAGCTGCCTTCCTATCCTTCCTGCTTGTCCTGACATTCTGGCTCCTCCCAGGAATTTGTGATGCTACAGGCTGCCTCTCCTTTTCCCAGCTGGGGAAGTATTCAGTGCCCAGTTCAACGTCCTAAGCGCTTTGACCCCTTGTCCTGGGTTGCAATGTAGAATGTGCCCAGGAGTGTGGAGCAGTGTTCCTTGCCTCCTCCCTCAAACCTATCTTCTCTGAATGGGCCCATCAACACCTTGCCCATGACTCACAGATAACTCACTCCTGGACTATCTCCTGTTAATGGGCCCATCAGCACCTTGCCGCATGACTCACCATCCCATTGTGAGATGCTCCACCCAGAGGGAGGAACCAAGCATTCCATCCTAGATAGAAGCTGAAATTCCGAACACCACAGCAGTGCTTACCTACTGGCCTCCCAGAAAACAAGAGCTACTGTTGGACCTTCAGGTGAAGACCAGACCCTTTTTCTACAGGATCACTCCTTTAACAGTACCACTTTGTCTAGACTGCTACCACCACAAGGTGTCAGGTTGTATTCTGACTGTCAGTGTTCTTGTACTACTGCATTTATTTATTTTTCCTATTAAATTATAATTCTGACTTACGATCTCCCACTGGTTTGATTTCAAAGTACACTGTGGAAACCCAAGAAAATATTTCTCAGGCAATTTCTGCCTGAAAGAGACTCTCATGGCACCAAGGTCAGTCAGAGCTCTGGGATAAGATTCCCAGGCACCAAAAATGTACACATGAAAAGATGTTTGGAAAAAGTTATTTCCTTGGCCAATAAAATACTTTATCTTTGTTTTCACACACTGTCCTACACTGTTCTGTTCACAGACAGACACACAGACATGCTCTCATGGGATGGATCGAGGGAGAGAAAAGGTTTTGCTCTTTGCTTTTGCATTTTGCTTTTGCATTGCATGAAATGAAAATAATAAATCTAAAGCCTTGTGAGGATTTATGAATATGGAGCCTTTTTCATGACTCAGGCCCTAGCATAGGGCGTCATCATTGCCACAGTATACCCCTCTTCAGGAGGGCAATTTGTCTCCCTGAAGTTCATTCGAGATCACTTTAAAGCCAATTATCCTTGCCTTGCATGATGATACATGGTAATTAATGGGAGTGGGTAGATATGGTTACAAGCTCTTTATAGCTACTGTACCTGGAATGTACTGTATAATAAAGCACTGTTATAAAACTGCTATAGATATCCAATGTTCCCAAGTTCTGTGTTATACTATTACATTTTAAGCTCATTACACATAATGCAAGTGATAGATCTTATTTTATTAAGCAAATGGCAGTAAAGATGGCCAAAAAGCTGTCATTAGACATTCAGGATGAACTGAAGGGCACTGGTGGACCTATTTCATCTGAAATGATAAAATCTTGAAATGGGATCTAAGGCATGGATTTTTCTTCTTCCTGTTGTTAATAATTTGTCTTAAGTTTTTTTGCTTGTCTTCTGTGTCTTGTTTCAGACATAGGTTTTGAAACTAGATCAGCTGCTGTTAAATCAATATAGTAATACTTATACATATAAACAGAAAAATATAGAAAACTTTGTGCTGAAAGTTACTACATTAAACTTTAGAGTTCTAAATAAAATGAATAGAATACCCTGCAGGTGGTCATACTTCTTTTTATAGGATCCCAAAATGCCCTCTGACATGATCTTCACTGCGAGATGCTGAAATAATCAGTCCCCTTGACTCACCTAATATTCCTAACATATGTATGTCAAGAATACCTAGGTTTCTGTCTTTGTTGTCCTGCCACAAGTTAAAATACTGTGCTAGCGAGATAATAGCTGAGATTTATCTTAGAGTGATAAAATGAATTTAAATTTCTTTATTGACTTCTATTATTGAAATGCATTTTTATGTTTTGAATATCTCTTGTTAACATGGCAACCACAACTTAGTCAGACATGTGGGTCTGTTGAACTGTATAATTTCAAGAATGACCTATAACAAGGTAGATTTATGTTTTACAGTGCTTTTAAATAATCTTGTGGTTTAAAACAAAGCAAACAATTTAAGGAATGTTATAACTATCCTGAGGATAAATGTTAAAAATTCTGAGAGCTCACGTACACTTAAAATATATCAAACATATTAAAATTAATAAATCAAGTAGCTAAAATATGTAATCCCATGTTTAAAGGTACTTGTGTACATTGCCTTTGGGTATGCAAAACTCTTATTAAATATGTACTATTTTTTTCATAGTTATACTTCTGACATCATATTTTATCTCTGACTGCAATACTTTTGGTAAATATCGAAGAAAAGAGAGGAGAGTGATTGTAAAATTATATTGCAACAAATTCTTCCATACTTGTAGCTGTGGAATGCTTCTAAGTTCCAAGGGCTCATCATCTCTCAAAAAAGATTAATTTTACCAGCTTCTGTTTGTTTTTTTTTTTTTTTTTTTGTCAGCCTCTGTAAGTAGAACTATCTGTTTCCTTGTTATTTCCTTTGTATGCATTAGGAGTTTTTAAAGGCAGTTTTTGGAGGAGTTATGGTAACATAAACCAGCATGATCTTGTGTTGCTAATGGCAGCCAGGCAGCTGAGGGGCTCATTAGGTGCCTGTTACTGTAAACTGAAGCAGTGGAATTCTCTGCAAAGGAATCTGAGAAGAACCACATCTCCCACAGTATATATTACTGAGTATGTGTGTGTATATATATTTTAATATAGATATTTATAGATCACCAAATATATATACTTATTCCATTCCCATAGAAGTAATTTGCACAGGTCTTACAGGTATGGGGACTACAATTATTGGGAACATGAGGAAAGACTCATGGATCTGTCATAGAAGAAAAATTGGCATTGTGTTTGTCCCTGCCTTCATGTTGTTTTTGAAAGTGAGCTAATGTCATAGCCTTCATCTGCACTCTCAAAAGGTGGCTATATTTGATTTCTTTGTGCTCTGCATTTACTGTTGGATAAAATAACTCTCTTCTTCCATTCAAATATACATATTCTCTTCCTTTCCTTGAACATTTATATTCTGCATCCTCAGTGTTGGAAGCTCTCTGCTGTTTCGATGTAATCTGTTGGTATTTCTGTAGCTTTAAATATTTTTCAATATAGTAAAATCATAATCAATCAATTTTTCTAATGTAAAGATTTAATACTGCAAACTTTACTAAGAAATATTTTGAAGCTAAGATGCCTTCTGGACTGTGTAGTAAACTCTACATGATTGGCCTAAATCTGTACTCTTAGTTTCGTGTCTTTATTCATGTTTCGTGCAGTGCTAAGGTCATAAAAAAATTAAATACTCTTATCTCCAGTTTAGAGAAAAGTAAGTCATGGCTCCTGATGATTTCACCCTATCTATTTATTAGACATGAGAATGGATAGTTGGTAATGTTTCATCTTGCATTGGTTTGGCAGTGTTTGTAAATAGGGTAAAAACTTTTCTAGTACTTCCTCTCTTCTTCACTTGAGACTTATTGCTGTCAAACCCAGGAAAGGCAAGTCAGGCTTATGAGCTAGAAAGTGCCATGAAAGGAAGCAACACAAGAGTCTGTCAAATCAAGTGGCTCCTCCTTTCAATCACATGAGGTTCCAGGCCTGGAAAATAAGAGCAGTGTGATTTCTGAGAGTTAATTTAATTAAATTAAATGAGAAACTAAAGTTTTTTCCTGCTGACTCTTGGCCTTGAGGACCTGTCAGGCTGGAAGGACAGATGTCTTTTCCGCTTCCCTGCTGAGACCAGTATCAACTATAACTGTGTTTTTCCTGGCATATATTTATCTAGCCTATTCTTAAAATCCTCTGGTGAGGATTCACCACTATTTATGTTGATAAGAAGTTTGTTGTACAAGCCAAATATCATGAAGTAATCTCAGTTCATTACTTTGTTTGTTTGACATAGACGTGAACACAATGTTCTTTCCTTTTGGCAGCAGTTTTTTGGTGCATGTCACTCCTGTGTCTTCTGACTCTTCTCATCTTTAAATCGACCTTTTTGAGTCATTCTCAAAATACAATTCATGTTTTTGAGGTCTCTGACTCCATTAGCTGTTCTCATCCAGATTTTGCTCATTTGGCCCACGGTGTTCTTTGATGTGTACTGCCCCAAACTGGTCACCATATTTCCACTGCACTCCTAAGCAAGGCATAATTAATCTGGTTATCAATTATATTATTCTTTCTAGTCATATGAGATTGGCAGGTCATGCTGCTGTTCATAATCCCGGGGTGATATATGGTGTACCAGCCTGTAGGCAAAGGGATGCTGAAAAGAGGATCTCAACAGCACCTTGTACAACCTACCTTCAGGTGCTACCAAAAGTAGTACCAGGTACTACTTTTTTTAGCTTGCTTATGAGAGGATCATAAAAGTCTGAACATCGTTCATTTTCTGACAAATTTTAGAGTGGATATAAGGATTCGGAGTAGCAAATATATGCTACAGCTAATGGGAGGAATTTTTGTTTCCCAATAGCAAAATTGGTCTAGGTTTATTGTGGAAAAAAAAGGACATTTTTTGTGAAGATGGTGGTAGAAATGAGATGGCAGCTGGTTATGTGTCTATCTCCTTAAATCTGTTTTGCCTCCATTGAGAGATATGAGCCTTTGAAGAGGGTAGCGAACAAATCAGACGGATTTTTCTCAGGAAACTCATTCATGTGTTGATACCTCTTGTCCTCAAGGTTTTAATTTTTTTTTCCTGCTATTCTCCAAAATAAAACCATGTGTTCTTAATAGAAACTATTTCAAGGTTCCAATTAGCAAATAATCTCTGGAATAAATGTTTACGTATTAGAGTAGATCATGGAATACAAACTTTGAAATCTTTGTGGCTGCTTATAAAAAAATTAAAAATAATCAAAGGTTTGTTCAGGAGAAAAAAAAAGCATTAAAAGAGATTAAGGATCTACATGATTAGAATTATTTTATAGCACATTGCAGTCTTGCACATTGCAAATCTTTTCCGTCAGTGGTATAGTCTCTAACATAGTACTTGCCTAGAGAAAATGGTATTTACCTTGAATAACTACATAAAAAAGCTATTTAGTTCATAGTTGGGTGCTTGCTAATAGAGGATAACAGACTTATAAAGATAGATAAGAAATAAAATTTAAAAAAACCTCCTATATGTAAGTTGTGATCACTATACTATTTGAGTCTGGGGTGGACAAAATAAGGAAGAGGTAATAATATTTTAAAAAAGATCCTGTGTGTATTTGTCTTCATACGTAAGAGAGGAGGAATAGGAATACTTCTGAAATTATAATTTCAAGTAAAAAAGTAAGGTGAAGGACTAATTATTAGAAATAGTTCCATGTCTTCCTGTCCTGGGTTGAAGTATATTCTATCACCATCATGAACTGTTGAAACCAGGTGAGGCAGTGCTCCCTGCCTCCCCCACTCTGGATTATCTTCTGTTAATGGCCCATCAGCGCCTTATCACATGACTCACAGATAACTCCCGCCTGGACTATCTCCTCTTAATGGGCCCATCAGGCCTTATCACATGACTCACCATCCCATTGTGAGATGCTCTGCCCAGAGGGAGGAACCAAGCATTCCAGCCTGGATATAAGCTGAGGATCTGAACACTAGAGCACAGCTTACCTACTGGCCTCCCAGAGGACAAGAGCTACTGCTGGACCTTCAGACCCATTTTGCTACAGGATCACTGCTTCAACAGAACCACTCTGCTTGGACTGCAACCACCATAGGGTGTCAGGTTGTATTCTGTTTTTGTCAGTGTTCTTGTACTACTGCATTTATTTCTTTCTTTTAATTTTTTCCCTATTAAATTATAATTCTGACTTGTGATCTCCCACTGGTTTGATTTCAATCTAGTACACTTCCATATAAAAATGTTTACTGTACACTCACTTCATAGCAGACTACCGCTAAATACAACAAACCTCATTAAGCTTTGACTTTGTTTCTCACAAGCAATATATACTTTAGAAAGCTCAACTGGAATCCATAGTAAGCCCTTGAGCATGATCATTTGCACTTGGATCAAAATAAGGAATACCTTTGAGGTTTGAGGTGAATTCAAATCAAAGGCATATGGAGGACACAAATTAATGTTAGCAAACAAGGACAAAGCAATTCTTCCCAACAAGCTTCTTGCTATTGTTAGTAGACAGGATAATATTTCACAGAGTTTGATGCATTATTGCACTGTGTTTGTATATTGCTTTGAAGTTAAATTTTCGGAGAAGTGCAGCTAAAACTGGGCAAAACTACAATTCCCCAAAAGCCCAAGTAATCTTATTTGGACACAATATTTGCTAGAGTTCAGCTTCAATTAACTGTCTGAATCTTCTGAGGTTTCAGGTGGTCTATTCTCCACATAAGGCAAGCAGCATACCTGGCAGAGCAGCATTTCCACCTCCAGTGAGGCTGCTTCCTTACAGTGTGTGTTCATCAGACTATGTTGTTTGATGCAACTCATTATTTTTTCCTTACGTTTTAATAATGCCAGCACTTGTTTCCTCCATCCCCTTGGAATTTCACATCTTGTGTTTTGCGGAATAGAGGAGACAGCATTTCCTTCTTCCAGTCCAGCAACAGAATAAGTGAATTGAGAAAGGAAAGCAATTGTCTTTTCCCCTGACCCAGCAGGAGTAGGAGCGAGAAACATATTTTTTTTTATGTGGCTGATATCACTTCCTCATGGTCTGTAACTCAGCTCAGAGTTAAAATCTGCAAATTGGCACACCTATGCTAAAAGTAGCCTTGCTATGTGGGTTTACTGAAGTAATACAATATAAGGTAGGAGACAAAAGAATAGATGATCAGAAAAATGAGTGGGACATAGAGAAGAAGGGGCAAATATTTTCCCAAATCTTATTCAATTGCTTTTGAACTCTTTACTGTTAGTAGAAGCCTGAGAGCTTCCCTTTTTGGCAGTCTCAAGGTTTATATTGCCTGCTGTAAAGATTCAAACTTGAAAAAGACTATGTTGATTTACATATATAAGAAAAATCATGATCTGAGACCTTGCAGGCAGGAGTGTAAGCATGCGCATAACCCTGTAGAGCAGCTGTAATTAGGGGTGTGCACAGCATGGTAGGCAGCTGTCAGTCAGCTCTTTTCATTTCAGCTCTCAGTGGGCTGAAAGGAAATAGAAAAGACAACTTTTTAGTGTAGCAAAAATCTAATCTGCCTCTCTTGCTAACTTTCACAGGGAGAGAAAATATTGTTTCCCGTTAAATGGACAACAGCATAGCTAAGAAATCACACTGTCATTAATAAAAAATTAGGCATCTAAAATTACAGGATTAGTTTTATTACATTAGCAGACACAAATGAAGGTCTAACAGTTGGAAATTAAATGCTGCTAAGAACATGATAAAAAGTATTTTTATCTTTCCTCCGCCTAGAAGTCCACGCACTTAGTGTCCTATAAGCTCTTATTTAATAAGTTGTGATGAATGCTTTAATAATGAAACCTATCTTTGAGAACAAGATGATATACATTGTATATGATCTGTAGAAAACGACATTAAAACATATAAATAACTGTGAAAATCAACAAGTAAGAGAAAAACTCCACAAGACTGAAATACTGAAAAGGATATTTGAATTTAAAGCCTTATTTTGTAAGTGGACTTATGTCTTGAAATACGGCTGCAAAGAATATCCTTTTTTGGTATTTTTTCCTCTTTATTTAAAATCAGATAACTGGTTTTAGCAAGGAAAAAATAAAAGCTTCCTAAGTGATTTTGCTCTCTTTTGTCTTGAAAATTATCCAGCAGAACATCTGCATTTGTTCCAAGTCTTCAAGGCATGACAAACAAGCAGTGGCCTCTGAGAGGGTGAACAGCCTGTATGGCTGAGCCCACTGTTTGCAGGGCAGCTGGGATAAGGGAGGACTCTAACTCTAACTCTTATTGTCCTCATCTTGGATTGTTAGCACTTGTCTAACCAATGCCTTACTGCTAATTGGAACTAAGTATTTTCAAATATTTTCCACAAGTTTTTGCTGTAGCGTATGCAATCAGAAGAGTATTTTACTGTGAATAATGGAGAGAATAGACTTAAAAACAAAAAAAAAAACAAAAAACCAAGCATGCTCAACTTTTCAGGGGAAGAGAAACAAAAAGAAATTATATCTGGTGGTGATTAACAGAATCAATGTAGTTGAGAATTTATGCCATCAATATTGCTCGTCACCTTTTCTAGGAAAGACCTGAGTGATGGGGAGACTGCCTGGAAATACAACAGGATTGGTTGCAAGTACTATAAAATCACATTTTAGAATTATGTTGACAGCTTGAAGAAATGGGATAGATGAAATGCAACCTGACATTGCATTCCTAACAAAATAGTTTGCAGAATCAAGATAGGGATTAATTGACAACGGTTCTGTGGAGGAAGATCTTGAGATTACAATAAATGGCTTCATAAAAAAACTTTAAAAAAAAACCCCAATATCACTTTAAGTTTATAAATATACAAAAGCCATGAGAAACTGCCAGGGGGCTGGTGTTCTTCCCCTGACATCTGACCCGGCTGTGTTCCTTGTTTCAGTGTCCCATGTCCCGAAAGGATGAAATGAGGCTTCTTTCTGCTGTTTCAAAGCCTGTTTATTTCTGGTTCTTATCAGAGTTTCAGAGGCACAGACTGTGCTGTGACCTCCAGGAACACGAGGACAGAATGGCAATGGCTACCCAAAGCAGGTAGCTTTTATATCTATTATCAACCAGTTAGAAAACTTTACGTATCTTATTTTGTTCCCAAAACCAGTGAATATCAGCCTTATTGATATGTCTCCTCTACACTGAATTCTATCTACCAATTAACAAGTCACAGGAACTCATGTCAGAGGGAAAAAGGAAGAGAAGGAGAAGAGAGAAGAAGATGAAGAAGAAACAGCCAACACCCTAAAATCTCCATGTTGGCTCCATATAACATATATAGCAAAACCTAAAAACTACAACTACACATTCTGTGATACACTAAACAACATCTCCTCATTTCTTTGGTGTTCTCAGTTCATCCAGAAGTTGAGACAAATGCTCTCACAAGCTTGGTACACAGGCAAAGCCTTTTTTGTGGAGCTCTGAGGGTAAAGCAAACAGCCAGAGGAGCAGGAAAAGCTCCCCAGCTTTTTCTGACTCCAACAGAAACCATTAGAGAGACACGTCACCAAGGGGACTGGGAGTGTATCTGAGCCTAAGATGGTGACAGCAGGGCAATTTGAGCCTAGAAATTCAAAGAGTTGTACTGAGCTAGTGAAGAGGTCAGGTATTTCCCTAAGGGAAGATTTTAATTGTCTTCTTTTTTTCCCCCAATACCCAAGTCAGTAATTAAGTTTATATTATTTTGCAATAAAATAATTTAATAAAATTGCTTAAGCTGAAACTGTTTTGCCAACAACAATGTGAAAAGTACTGAGCTCAAATTAGACATTGTGACAAACTTTCTAATGGCAAAGGTATCTAAGTAATGTAATAGCTGTCCTAGATTCTATCCTGGAAGGTTTGGATGTTATTTTAATACAAATGCTAAGTAGGCCTCACCCAGTTCATGGGATTTTTTTATTTTTTGATCTCATTATCCATGCTTAGGGATCAGTGCCTCCCTCCCTTTTCTTGCTGTGCCTCGCAGTTCTTATTCCCTTAATTTTTAACTGTTAGAAGCCTCTAACTTTCAGTCTCATGTCCCCTTTTACATTTCCTTAAATTTTTGCTCCTAGAGTAGTTTTAGTCCCTGGTCTTGATTATACATAGACACATTTTATTTACCATCAGCAAACTGTGATAGTCCCATTCTTTCTCCTGTGTCTGTCTGGTTTGCATTGCCTCATTTGAGGTGCAACTGCAGGGTTCAATTTTTACTCACTTTTATCAATATATAGATACCTCTATATACTGTAAGAGTAAACCTTAACAAATGAAATACTGAGTCACTTGGTGATAGTAATGATTTGACTGCTATCCTGAGAATTAGGTTTGGGAGTACACTAAATGATTGGATAAACCCTTTAGAATATCATGTATTCCTGCAGAAGATAATTAATGCCATCCAATTAGAATTTAGAATTCTGCACACTTGGGACCTAATGGAGCACATAATTATGCAAGAAGTGTGTACAAATTCATCTGCATCTAAAAATACTAACCTCACAGTAAAGACTATGGCTTTTCAAAGAATACATAAATACTGACCTTACAGATAGCAAACTGAGTATTTTAAAGATTTCCTACGGGTATATTTCATACTACACTTTCATTTTTAGGAAGGATTGGATGGCTGTAATTCTTTTTTGTGCATCAGATTTCCCAGTGGTAACAGACAAAATGTTTTAGATTAATTTTATTTCTTGCATTTTAAAACATTTCAATCCAAATAACAAAATTGTAATTTTCAAAAAATTTACTGTGCTGACTCTGCCAGATACTGCAACAACCAGAAATCCATACTGAAAATGCAGAGAGCCATAGCCTAATCTTTCTATTCAGAACTCAGATCTTATGAGTGGTTCTGCAAGAAAGAAAAAAAGCTGTGTGTGCAGGCAGTCAAGGTACCCAATGGTACCTAGCCTGTATCGGGAATAGTGTGGCAGCAGGACCAGGGCAGTGATTGTCCCTTGTGCTGGGCAGTGGTGAGGCCACATCTTGAATCCTGTGTTCAGTTCCGGGCCCCTCAGTTCTGGGAGGACAATAAGGTGCTGCAACATGTCCAAAGAAGGGTAATGGAGCCGATGAAGGATCTGGAGCACAAGTCTGATGAGGAGTGGCTGAGGAAGCTGGGGGGCTCATTCTGGAGAAGAGGAGGCTCAGTGGGGACCTCCTCACACTTTACAGCTCCCTGAAAAGAGGGTGTAGCCAGGTGGGGATCAGGCTCAGAAATGACTGGACATGCCACTTAGTGCTCTGCTTTAGTTCATATGGTGGTATGGTGATGATTGGTCACAGGCTGGACTCGATGAACTTGGAGATCTTTTTCAACTTCAGAGATTTTATGATTCTAAAGTAATATTGTGTCTTCTTGTACCTGGCTCTTCCCTATTTCAGATTGTTCACAGCTTTTGGGAACTGATCACTTTTTGTTTGTGAAAAGAGAGTAGGACTTCATACTTTATAACCATTGAGCCCCAGAATACGTAACATCATTCTCTGCTAGTGAAACCTTCACCAGCACCAAGGTGTAGACTGAGGGTGACAAGTTGATTCTGACCAGAGATGCTCATGCAAGCACATCTAGCTTTGAAATGCAGCACTTAGTTCATTCTGTGACATTTTAACTCTTCCACGTGTACTTTTGGCTTTAGATCGTTGCTCATTTACATCACCTGCCATGTATCATCACCCCACAGCAAATTCAGAGCACATAGGAGAGAACTGACAGCAAAGCAGAGATGTAAAGCAAACCCTAATGCATATATATAAAATGTCAGAAACAGGATATTTCTGTGAAAATTGTAACTCTACAGTTTTTTAGTTTTGTTTCACAGAATCTTCAGCTTAATTTTACTGAGCACTGAATATACATATCACATATATGTGTATATATCCTTTACACAACTACAGATTATTTTCATACATCATATACATCATTAAGTATATGAATAATTTTAGATTTGGTTAGAGGTAAATGCGATAGAAGTAGAGAATTCAGAATGAGTGAAAATATGTCTAGCATATTTGCGTGCCTTTATTTCTCTTTACTGTATCTTAACTAGTCCCCCCTTTAATAAAAGCACTTAAATATGTGCTCTATATGATACACACTCGTTCTGCTGACAGAAATTGGGTCAACTCTAGTTAGCTTAAAGGTGGTCTGTGCGTGAAGTTTACATATAGACACTGGGGTTATTTATGATCATCAAGCTGTCTAATGACCTTGCCAGAACCAAATGAAAAACTCCTTTTAATCAGTATCAGCTAGTGGGAAACAAGTTACTTGTGTGGTGTGTAGATACTGTGTACCAATATTTCTATTTTTGAGCTAAAACCGAGAAGACCTGAGGTGAACTCTCTTTTATCAGACACAATATAGTTCAGTCCTCAAAGACCCTTAAAATTAATTGTGTACTAAGGAGTGAGGTGTGAAAAACTCTCGTTCTTCCTTATTTGACCTTACTCCCTCCTTGTAGTTGTAATTTGTCGCTGTTGGGGCAGCCAAGACACACACACAGTGCCTCTTTTGAGAGCCAAAAGCCGTTTATTTCAAGCAGTCTCTTTTATAGTTTCTTAATGTTTACATAGTTTTAAACCACAACAGACTTGATTTAGCCAATCAACACACACCACTAGGTGAACACATGATAATCATGCATCATGTTTTTCTAACTGTAATTCAGCTATACCTCTTTCCCATGGTCCTTCTTCAGACAAAGTAACAGGCCTAAAGCATGATTTTATAAAGGCAACAAGGCTTTCATTTTATGAGGTTTTAAATATATGCAATATCTCCCCCTTTTTTGTTTTTTAATGAAAGATTTCATGTAGTCTAATGTTAAAACAATCTGCACAAGTAAAGCCATTATCTCATTAAGACTGTTACTAGTCATTTGCGGTCACCGGATAAAATACATAGAATACGGATCNGTCACCGGATAAAATACATAGAATACGGATCACAATCAATAAAACCCATCAAGAACAACCATGCTACTGACAAAGAGACCTACAGCATGGGAAAACAAAGGAATAGTGTCCAGTGTCCCCAGAGAGAGAGCTGCTTCTTCTGCATTTGGGAACAGATGGCTACTTTTCCAAAAGTCTTACGGCTGGAGCTCAGGGGCTATACTGTTTAGACAGGAAGAAGTCCATTAGCTGGAAAATGTTGACTTTAGCATTACCGAACGTCTTTCTGGAAGTATGGAACAGGGAATAGCTGAAGGTCAACAGGAACACAATAACATGATAGTGGGTGCAGTAGGACACGAGGTCTCTGTTGGCAGGCTGCCTCCATAACCTTCAGGTCATAACCATGTTCCTGGCAGCCCTACCCCTGCTCCTGCCTTGGCTATGAGAGCTGGATGGTGATTAGGTCATTTTTCCTCTCACTGGGCCTCATTTTCTCAGAGGAGATTGATGTTTGTCATGTCAGGCAGGTATCCATGTTAGACCTGTTGGCAATAAAACACATGTGTACCTTCTCCCCTCGGTTAGTAAATCAGCTAGGCCTTGCCTTTGGACACCCAATTGTGGATTCTTATGTAAAACCTTTTAGAAGTTGGTTCCACACATGCAAATCTTCAGACCAGTATTGCTCTGCTGGGGATCCAGACTGATAATCTGCCTGCAAAAACTTTAGTGTAAATATTGCCTTATCTAGATATTCCTGAGAGGTCATATTCCCCCTTTTTGTTTTTATGATAACATGCACGTTTGTCACTATGAATGTGAAGGCAACATAAAGGAAATACATATAATGAAACAGTAAACTTACACCCAGCAAAATAAGAAAAGTAAGACGTGTAATCAGTATCACATGAGAAAAAGATAGTGGCTTAGAACAATATACTTCCAATTGCCTAAATACTGTGCCATCACCCAGAGTCTGCCATAGCTGGTGAACCCTGTTTCACAATGAGGACCTGGAAAACCTTCTTGGACAAGGCTTCCAAGTTCACCTCGAAAAGAGGTCCAGCTTCTATAAGTCCAAATCAGCAAGTCAAAGTGACTCAATTATATTTTTAATGCAGAAACACATTTGGGTTTGTTGGCATACTTCCCGATCAGGTAGGGCCAGGGCTTGGC